>JAWPHD010010629.1:0-82500 GCA_037043455.1 Cyrtodaria siliqua
TAAAAAAATAAATCTATGACGACAAATTTAAAACGTGGAATTGTTTCCAAAAATAGATGGAGAATTAAAAGTTTCCTGTAATAAATGGTATTATTAAATAAAAGTCTTAGAGGAATCACCAAGTTATAAATTAAAGCCATCCCGCGGAGATCTCCGACATCTGCACACGACGCTCGCTTTGCGATATAGTGAGATTTTGTTTAACATAGCTATCCCTAGTGCGTAAACATATTTATAAAATACCTTCTTCGTGTCGTTTATGTTATATGCTAAGTGTAATTTCTATTGATGGTTTATGGCTCATTTAGTTTGTTTTCATCAATGTAATACATAAATAAATGTATTTCAACAATTCTAGAAAATGTATCAATCCTTAAGTACTACCGTTTAATGGCGTGTACACTGTTCATTTGCACCTAATTATGTATATGTATACAAACAAGGATTCACGCAAGCGTAAAAAAAAACTGCCTATATAACTTCCGTATATGGTGAAACTTAAATGAATTCATTTAAAATATACGATCATATGAAAAGTATTACGAGTATACATCTATACTAAAATTCATAAAATTAAACCAAAGACCATTTCGGGCTTCAGGAGGCTTCACCCCACTAACCCACTAAGATGGGTTCAACCGCCCCTTGGACCACATCTCACGACTGGCTGCCAGTGTGCCTTGACAACTACGTAAATAACGTTTATTACATACTTTCATATTGTTTTTAATCGATACAAATAATTTAATTGTTATATTTCATCGTAAAAGTAAAACAAATTCAAACGTCAATTAATGTCGATTACGACTTAGCGGCGAGTTACTCTATATGCGTATTGATGTTAGTAACTAATGTTATGATATCACAATATACCCCGCTTTAATGATATCACAAATTCGAATAATTGATATTACTAAACCCTGTTGTTATATCACTAAATTGAAATGTGGATACAAAGAAATTGTTGCGATTTATCTGTTTCAATAATGTATTTAACGATCTCACACAAACATGTTATGATATCATTTAACCGAATTCTTGATGTCAATAATTCCTGTACACATAAAACCCCAATCAGTCCTCCATTTATTTAACTGCATGTATGATATCATTGAATTATTTTGTGATATCACAAAATCGAATTAATGGCATCACATATTTATTTTTCTGATTTTGAAAACATTAATTCTTTACTAGTTCTTGATATCAACACATCATTTAATGATATCACAAAAACGTATATATTGTATCAATAACTGATCTTGTGATATCACTAACTCGTATTATTGATATCAATAATTGAACTGAAGATGTGAAATCGTTAAATACATTTATGATGTAACAAAAGCGAATTAATGATTTCACATATTGATTTTGTAATTTGAATAATTCTTTATTGGTATTATGCTGAACATATTGGATCTGGAACGAGCCAGTGAACGTTTCGTCACATTTGCGATGCGAAGAAATAACATAGTTCTCGCCATCTATACCATGTATACAGGCAAAGACGACAGAACAGTATTTTGCTAATTTAGTTTCTTTTGATGAATTGTCTGAGCCGTTCTGTTCATGAGACGTGACTCAGGGCTTGTTCTGCGAGATGCAGTCTATGCATATTTAATATGGCGGAACATTCGTTACAAATAACTAGTAATTCTTCGATGAACAGCGATTTTGGGAAACTTGAGTCAAGCTCTGAAAGAAACTGTTTGATATATTTTTGGTATCATGGCGATACACAGTTGATATGCTGCTATCGTCGTTATACTCAGAATGAGAAGGATTCAACCTTTATTTAATTCGAGTTAACCTACTGTTAATTAATTGCTTATGACATGTTTTCTCCTCACTAAACGATGACTCCGCGTAAATTATTATCGGTAAGCTCCGTGGGGTATATTAGGGAACATATATCTAAAAGCTAAGACCCCGTATTTAAATAGATTTCTTCTTTTAGGCATGTCTTTATGTGCACCTTTATGTTCACCAGATCACGTAGAAAACGGGTAGGCAAGCGATCAAATTTACGGCAGTACATCATTTACCGCAAAGGCATCGAACTGTGCACATCGTACCTGTAGTAGTACTAACAATTTCAGGATTTGTTTTGCCTCATTCGGGTCTTGAACACTCGACCTTCTCCTCTACAGTCTTAAATCTTACCACTGAACTATCGCGGGTTCTTGAGAATATGGTATATGGTATTTAGTATCAGCTATTATGATGCAAAATAACATGTTAGAACGCCTTGCAAGCAGTACCAGTATATATCATGTTGCACAGGTAACTTACCGTGCGCGTATTACTATTTATTATAAATTTAACTTAGATTACGTCTCAAAACTGTAATTTCGAAAAAAATATATATTTAGAGAACGAAGTTGTTTTTGTTTGCGTGAGCTATAATTGTTATCTAATGATAGTTTAGTGTTAGAAAAACTACAACATACCAACACGATTCCGTGGTGTAGTGGTAGTATTTAGATGATTAAATACCTTCATGTATAACAAATATAACGGCAAGGTTTCGGGTTCGAATCCGGTTGCGGGCAACTTGTTTTATAAAATATATTCGATGCTAACTGTACAAAGGCTGGAAAAAATGTGATATTGTAAGCATCGTGTTCTGGATTATATACCGACTTTCTTGATCTTCGTCAAATTCAAACTACTTCACCCGTGACTTCTTTATATTCATGAGTTAGAACACAGTATATCCCAAAACACGCCAAAAGATAAACTAGAATGGCAATAGTAATAATAAGGGCATATGACATCACAAACACAAAAAGGGTTGACAGTAGGGCTACCGCCTTGCAACGGTCAGTGACAAAATGGCCGCTGGGTGTTTAAACCAGGTTCTAGGGTGCACCAAAGCTCACACTTACCGTACTGTCATCCCAATTAAACGGGACAGTGTAAATAAAGAAATCCCCGCCATGAACTATTCTCTAACCAACAAGGCAGCATTAATAGGCAATATAAGTAAAACAAAAAGATGCTCGTGTATATATAAATACAAAAGAAACAATAGCCTAGAAAGCCACAAAAAGAAAGGTACTCGTTGACTTGGCAGAAGCCAGAGCAACAAGAGAATAAACCAATGAGGAACATTGATAATTCTACTATGGCATAGAGTTATAATACTCCTCAGCGGTCAACGTGTTACCTAGAGTTGTATAATTGAACAATTTTCTTCCCTGGAACTATGAGAGTTTAGTAATGTAATGCGCTCTGGTCATATTTTTATATAGAGTCATACAGGAACATCTTAAAATCAATCGTCATTAAGAGATATCAAATTTCATTAAAACAAGAGAATAAACCATCTTTGAAAGCTGCATTTCCTGTTCGATTGTTATACTTACTTTTAGTATCAGTTTAAGAGTATCTTTAATAAAGCATGAACTGCGTTAGGTGACTGACAATTAACTTCACAAAAGCGTTGAAGGATTATCGGATTTTTTACGAAAACCGTACATGCGTTAACTATTTAGTTCTATATTTCAGACAGTTTTTTACTCATTCGTGAATTTTCGTTGCAACGTGAATGGTGTTGTTCAAATGTGCACTATATGGGGACACATACCTCACCTCATTACATGCATGTGTATACTAACAAATAATCAAATAAAAGTCAAAGTCGACACGTCACACTTAACATAATCACAGAACCGTTAAACAACGTTGATTAACGCCTGATATCTCTAATTAGTCATATGTGAGTATGCATCCATCAAGTACTTGTTCATTTTCCATCGCAGATTTTCCTCGTAATGACTACATTTGCAACCCAGAAAGACCGCTGATTAGCATATTTCTTTAGTTTATGTTTCAGTGCGGACCTACGGTGTTATTGGTTATTGGCGCTGGTGTTTCCATAGTACAATAAGTAATATACAGAGTCTGGTCTCAGCGAGTTGGTTTATTTAAAAATCTAGAGAGGCGTAGCTCATCGAGGTGTTTACATAACCAACGAGCTGAGACAGACTCTATATTTTGTGTAGCATGGTGTACTAATTTACACTGTGACGTTAGAGTGACGTCCGTACTCTAAATTCATCTATCTGGTAGTTGTAGCATGGTCGGTGAAATTTCCTTTGATGAATGCAAAGCATTAATCGTTTTATTTAGGGTAACTAAAGGGGCATGGTCATACCGTACTGAAACTACCATATAGAGGAATTTAGAGTACGGAAGTCACTCAGACGTCACAGTTTAACTTAGTAAACCATGCTACAAAAACGATAGAGTCGGTGTTTAAATAAGCCAACTCGCTGAGACCAGACCCTATCTATTACTAGTAGTACGGTATAGCCACGCCCCTTTACTTAGGCTAAATTAAACGATTGAATGATTTGCATTCATCAAAGGAAATGTCACCGACCATGCTACAACAAATAATACAATACAGAACAAATCATTATATAAATATTGCATCCCAGTGAGGGTGACAGTGGATTTTGTCAACCTGAGGAAATTAATGTCAACCGAGGCGAAGCCGAGGATGACATTATTTTTCCGAAGGTTTACAATATATTTATTATACCGAAATAAAATTATTTTGATTAAAATGATAATATATGAGGGGGGAAAATCCCAATAACGTTTTTTTTTATACTAGTTTTGAATTAAAGTAACAAAACTGCATTTTAATAAGCGTCCACCGATAAGTGTGTCGTAATTGGGAAAAAAAACACTAGTTTATACTTCCCGTGACCTCCCAATCGTGTAACAGTAAAAATTGTTTACCGCTGAACAGTAAAAATTGCTTCACGCTAGGGGTATGGGCAATATATACAGGAGTGTAAACGTGAGGTATAATGATAACGCATTCTTAACGGCACGAAAATCACCTTCCAAAATTGTTTGGAAGATAACAATCTGTATCTTTTGTCGGTATTATCGATAAGCGTTCACGGGGAATGTATATCTATACCTCGCATCAATACGCCAACAAAACAGTATATTATCTTGTAACAATTGTATGACACTGAATATCAATTATAACCATAAAACATGCACTATTCAGTGAACGCGAACACGTTGAAAACAATAACGATGTAATATGATCTAGTTATTGCGTGCGGGAGTTCATGGGTTGGATCTCCGCCCGGGTCAAATCAAATGCTTCTTGATATATGGACTTAGTAGCTACCTTCATTGATTGACGTTCAGCATATAAAGGGTAGGTGTTGGACTTGTCTGCCCGGTGTCAGTATAATGTGAATAGGTGGGGTATCATGTTATGTTTCTAGGGCGTGGTATTCCAGTGTGGCAGCCTTTATAGTTGCGCATTAAACTCATTGCTACTCGTACACGTAGATATGCATACGCACACGTATTAACATACAAACGTATGTACTTTGACTTACTTGTTCATTTTGTTCATTGAATGGTGTTTATCGTCATTTGCAGCACATTTTAAACTATCTATGACGGTCGATTTGTTCGAGGTGGTTATGGACCACCCGCTTTTTTCCCTGGGTGGAACCAGTACTGTATACCTCTCGCCAAGAGTCGTAAGAGTCTACACTTTCTCACTTACACTTTTAAAACATTAAACATACAGCAATATCAATATGTTCAAACCATTTTCGTTCTCTATTCATTTAGTCGCTTTCTCATATGCTTTAAAGCTTCATATACACTAACATAATTTTATATATGACAGCATCATTTTCTACTAGCAAATGGTCAATGAAGTCAACCTTGACACACTTACACACTTTCTGATTTGTGTATGTGAGTGACAACCCTAAGGCGTCCCATGGACAAATTTTCTAGTTTTTCAAAAACTCATGACTATTTCAAGTTTGCCCTCTTTATAGCGGTATTAATTATACATTGTTAGAAATAAATATGAAATAAATGAGATATCACTTAGTTTCGATATCGATTCTACATTAAATTAGCGTTATCAAATTGCATTAGCGACATCTAAAAGTTGATATCAGTAATTGTTCAATTTTGGGATATAAATATTGTTTCAATTCTCAATATCTCAAAATCTGAATTCGTCTAACAGGAGGATATGTAGAAGCCGTTTAGAAGAAAGCTGGCGTGAGTTTGTGGATAGCACGGTGAACATAAAAGTCGGAGGACCCAGGTTTAAGCCTCACCGGCGTCGATGAGTTTTGTCCTTGAATTATTTGCAAAACCACTTTCCCTTTGCTTCCTCTGTCAGATGAGGACCATATATAAATGACATTCATGAGTGGGTGATAGTAAGAATGTTCACCCTGAGGATATGATTATCGCTCGAAGCGATAAAAAAATATCCGAAGTGTAAAACTGTGATATTCACTTTATTATACCGAAATCCGCTCGTGTCGAAAAGGTTCATTTTCAGTACAGATTTCACTTTGTCGGAATTTTACTCTTTTTTTTTTCAAAAACAACGTCAGTTTTTTACAGTACCCCTCAGCTGGGTCACAATAGCAAGTAATTATAAGACCCGGCCCTCTGTTAAATTTTCTTACAATGTTCAATTGTATAAATAAGTTTTTGTATCATTATAAAGAGCCCGTAAAATGTGTCCCATTTCGCATCATATTTTGCGTGTAAGCTGTGTTTACAAGTCTATATTTCTTATATTTCTTATCCTAGCACAACCAAATTTGGCCATGAGCTTCCTTATATCATTATCGTAAGGGCTGCTTAAGTCATGTTTGTTCCTGTAACCCCTGGGCTCCCATGGAACCCAAATTCGGATACCTTTAAAATGTGTCTCATTTCACATAAAATGTTGCGCGTAAGATGTGTTTACAGGTCTATATCTCTTACAATTCTTGTCCTAGCTGAACTAAATTTGGGAACTGGTTTCTTTATAGTATGTTTTAAAACATTGCGTAAGTCATTTTGACATCTACAATTTCTGGGCTCCCATGGAACTCAAATTGTGATGGCCCGTGAAGTGTGCAATAAAGGCACCTCATCCCACACCACCCAACCCCACACCTGAAACCATATTTTTCTTTTACATATTTCTGTGTTGTTTTGCTTGATCTATTCTACACTTATAGCTATGCTGCGCACCCCGCCCTATCCCCATGCTTTTTTTTTACATATCTTTATGTAGTTTTATTTTATAAACTGTTCAATTTGTTCAGCGCCCACCCCCCCCTACCCCCTACCCCCCCCCCCCCCCCCCTACCCCCACAAACCATAGCACCACCTGAATGTTTTAGTTGTTGTTGTGTTTAAAATATATCTGTGTGTTTTTTCAAATCTACACCTATATCAATGATTCGCCCCCGCCCTGCCTCCCCCATTGGTTTATGGGCTCCCCTCACATGGAGGACAGCGGGAGGGAAATTGTTTTCATTTGATATTTCAATTTGTTTAAATATTTATTTTTATTGAACGCATTTACATATAACAAATTTAGATTAAATTAAGATACACAGATGAAATATCAATAAAAGAATAACTGAAATGAGGCAACAATAAAAATTAAAAAAATAAAATTTCACACCCTGCCCAAATTTTACTATAATTTGTATGAGATTCTAACAATAATTTTAAATCAGCCAGAGTTTATACACCCGCTCCGCTTATACTCGTTTACGATCCGATATATATCTGTGATTTGTAATTAATCTCAGATCATGTTTGTTTGTTTGACTGGTGTTTTACGTCATTTGATAGGACATTGTAGGCCATATACTTTAAATTATTATTTATAGTATTATATGAGTAAACAGTGAGATTTTACTACAGAACACACACGTATTCCTTACATATTACTAGAATGTTTCACTCGTATCGTGTCATATCGCGTATATATATATATATATATATATATATATAGGGAGAAATCTTTGTGAACTACAAAGGACAGACAACCTTCCGACGAACTACGGCAGGGCGCCTAGATATGACGAGACACAGAAATCAAGTGTATGCATTCACTTCCTAAAATGATCAGCTGCAACACACGCTACACTGATGAACTGTATCTCTACATCATAACCCACTCGTCTGGAGGCACAATAACATATATACTCATACATACATACAAGTATAGCTCATATGAGTTGGCCACATTTAAGCATTCAACCACAAACAGCTATATTTAGACAGTGACATCGAAAGGTGCCGGATCTTGGGGATACTGTGAATTCAGTAAATATATTAAAGGGAGATAATTTGAACTCTCTACGCCAACTTATGAAATATAGGATCTCGAAAGAGATTCAGGTTTAGAAGGCAGAATTATACATAGGGAGAAATATTTGTGAACAACCAAGGACAGACAACCTTCGGATGAACTACGTCAGGGCGCCTAGCTATGACGAGAAACATATCCTATAGATACAAAATATTGTTAAGAATATAAAATGCATGCCTGTAGATTGGTGTATGTAAAAATCATGAAAGCGCGTGTAGAATATATGTTTTACACTGAAGATTTACCTGGTTCATAATTTCTTCAATTTTGTTATATACAACGCACAAGGAATTTATTGACATTCTGTGTGTGTTGCACCTTGTATTACTTCTCATGAACAGATTCTTTTCTCATGTTTGAGTTTGTTGTTTCTTTTCATTATTTATTGACATTCACATTAACGTGTGCTTAGTGCTGTGTGGTGGCTGTATAAAGTCGCCCCGACTTCAAATCAGTAATGTTATTACTTACTGGTCATTTGGAATCATCAGTCCTAATTTGTGTGGCTTTAAAGTTGAATACCGCTTAAGCCGGTACTAAGGGCGTGAGAGGTGTTGCACTTTATATTAACCCTTAAGAACAGACTCAATAAAACCGAAAAACAGTTATATAATATGTGTTCTTAATATATTGAAAATGTTATGTTATATGTATGGGTATTGTTTATTAGAATAAAGTTGCATTAATATCCAAATTTGAGAACATGAAACTCGAATTGTTATTACAACTCTCAATATCTGGACGACATACTGAACATTGACAATCCTTTCTCTTCTCTTATGTTTAAACATGATCTATATCCTAAGACACGTCAACTCAAAACATATTTCCGATACTGTTTCCCATTTTCGTGATTTACATCACTCTATCTTATTAGCAAAGTCCATGAAAAGCGATCTGATTTTATATTTATATTATTGATTATCCCCACTTATATGGGGATGTCCCCCGAACTACTTCTTATGGGTTCCACGTTTCCTCAATTATTTGCTTTTTCTAGAGCTTGTAGTTGAGTTGAGGACTTTATTAATTCGTAACAATTATTTAACTAAAACGCTACTCCATCAGGGCTTCCGTTACCATAATCTTCGAAAAGCCTTTGCAAAGTAGTATTATGGTAAACCTGATCTACTGTCTGAATATAAATGTAATTCAAGAACTCTTTTGCGACAACGTCTACAACAACCTGAATTATATGATGACGTGATTTACAAACTTCGTAAGATCCTTGATCATACTCAATTTCATACAATCTTTATTAAAAATGTTAACAAGTTTATCAAAAGAGGATATGACTCTATCAGGACGTTGACGTTTGATGTTTAAAACTTTTCTTGTACCCTGAATGGTGTTCTCTTGATTGTCTGGTGAGTTTGAATTTCACATAGAAGAGTAACATTTACATAAGAAAATGACACATATGGTGAGTTATTTTAACTTTTAAACTTTATAATTATTATTATTGTTATTAATAATTTTATACTTATTATTTATATTATTATATAAATATGATTCTCGTTACAATTTACCAGTAATTTGATGTAATCATTACTTGTGTGATTCGTTGATGTACTTGGAGATGTACTTGGTGCTATACACCGTTGATGTAATTGAGATATACATCGTTGGTGTACTGGGTGGTATACATCGTTGATGTACTTGGAACTATACAAGTTATTTATCACATTATCAATGGCTAATTTGATGTGTTTTGATTTTTACATTAAGCAACTACACTTTGTGATCCAGTGCTTCAGAAAGGGTCTTGTAAGGGGTATACTATTCTTTACCGTATATATATATATAAAAAATAAATTCAACAGTGCTTTACAAATTAATCCTCTAAATCGATTTGCTCCTTGAAAGCTTCATCAGAGAGTTATAAACACAAAACATAAACGTACAGTAATACATTTGTTAAAACATATACAAAATCAAAAGAAACTAACATAATAGTGTATCTCTTAGGGCGCCCATCAAACGAAGTCTATGAAATAATCGTACTACAAAACTGCGTCTTTCTCGCTAAAATGATAAGAACTAATTGGCACAGCAGGGTTATCGCTGGGGTTCAGGGTCAGTTATTGATAAGAAACTTCTACTAATATACGTACACCATATTCTCGTATAAAGTACGTACTAGTATGATAACATTAATGTAAGAGATCAAGTAGTATGATTGTATTCTTATTATAGAGAAATATTTATTTTGTATTTTAAATACCTTTATACGAGAATATGGTGTACATTTCAACTTTTCAGTATCGTATTGCGTTTTAGCGCTATTCTAGTAATGGCATTTCATCACAATAACTAAATGATAGCGACCTCGTGAAACATTTGTGTAAGAAATGTCAATACAGCCAGATAGATGTTATTTAAATGTTGTTAATTATTGTGTAACCTTGATAAAGGTGGGTAAATCCCACTGAAACGTTGGATTCAAGTGTAAAAACGAGAATGTAGTGCTATTTATTAGTTTTTGCTGTCGTACGCTGTTGTAATGTCAAGGCCTGTAGGGCAGCATGAAGATTTCGGGAACACACAAAGAACCATCCGCAGAAAGGCATATTTTAGGTGCTGAAATAGAGGTTTTGAGAGATGTCATATTTATTGCAAAAATAATATTCAGCAGAACCGACTATTTTTAAAATATTTGTTGGTATAATAAAATAATTATTATATTCCTGTGAGGGTGACAGTAAGTAGTGTCAACCTTTGGAAAAATAATGTCGACAGGTTGACAATTTTCAAACCATCGCTGGATGCAATATTTATATCCTGTCCACTATCAGATGCGTTTAAATGGTGACCCTGGATTTAAATATGACACCTTCATCCACGAGTTCATATAACATGCAATTCCTAGACTTATACAAGGATTTATTTTTAAAACAATATTTTTCTCTAAACCACAAGGTACAGAGCTGTCATATATAAGCTTATAGACTTCTACCAAGTGTGCTCAAAATGTAACTCTGGAGGTCAAATCTGTCCACGTCCTGGAGGTCACATTTTTACAAAGAGTTATATAGGTTGATATTTAAACAATCGTCTTCTCTGAAACCACAATATATATCTCATATATGAATTACAGAATAATATTTTAATCCTCTACCAAGTTGATTAAAATGGTGACACTGGAGTGCAACAGTAGCAACAGTTTTACATATCTTTAATGGCAGTGGGTACCAATTTAAGATAGGTTTAGATTGGAAAATGTTTTGATAAACTCTTCTTGTGGATTTATTTCTTTTGTAATTTATTAATCTAACCCATTTGTGTTATTGCTGCATGTATTTACAATAGATAAAATTGCCAATTGACTCCCTTGTTTTGTTTATAAGAGGTGGTTATGTTTTGGATCTTTTTGAAAACGCAAAACATTCTTAATTTGATGCTCATGTATTAGGAAATATCATTCATATAAATCATATTAGAAATACTAATAGTGAAGTAAATAACTTTGTCACATACTTCCCTATAAATACGTCGTTTTTTTTAATATACGATACGACATAGACTTAGCTAGTCATATCCATCAGGATTTCGTTGCCGGTCAATAAAGTCGGGCAATAAAGCCATGAAATAAAGGGTTAAAACATGTCATATCACGGAAATAACCGAATGTTCTTTATGATTCTTTCAGCGAGTGATACGGAAATTACCGATTAGTTACGATTGTATACGATGTGTCATTCGTACCGTTTGTCGTCTGTTTGTCATCCTGTTTGCGCGCCAGATTATTAGCAATACATCTATATGTGTACGTTGAGCTGTCATATTGACCATAACTCTACGGAAATGACTTGACTATTAATGAAAAGAAGATAAAATAAAATAGATGATAGATAGATGAAAGTAAAATAAATAAATAAATAAGGCATAATAAACCATAAACTTAAGATAGTTTAACAACGCTCAATTATATAGAACCATCCGTGGATAAAATAACCACTTGTGACCATTCATTTTCTGAATTAGACAATTTCAAAGTCAATGGCATTCATTTTAAATCAAATTTCGGAAAAAACATGTCGTTTAGATCTACACAAGTTTACGCGACAGACGTTCATGAACACATCAGAATGGGATTACATCTATTAATAATATTATTGTATTCAGGAACAAAAGCGTAGTAAATTAGTTGAATTTGACAGTTCAACAAAGTCATTGCTGAAGTATATGATAAATAGAATAAAAATGTGTATTTTCATGTCACACCCTATATCAGGCCCTCGGCCCATATCAACCCTCGAGCTAAAGCTCTCGGGCTGATATGGCGTCTCAGACCTGATATAAGGGTGTGATATGAAAATATCCATTTATTATTCTCTATGTAATAAACACGAACCACCGTACGACACATATTTGTGTTAAAGATGGTTTAATTTGTTGACAATGGTTATATTTCATAATACAAATATCATATGATTTTATCGTATTTTATTTTCTACACGAAAAACTGTGTTTAAAATTAATAACATGTATGTACTAATTAGTGTACATAATACGAATGCATAACACACTAAACGTTTTAATTGCAAAGAGCAGCATTCGTGTGGCGCTTTACGAGTTTCATTTTATAGGCTCTAATTGACGTAGGATAATGTGTTGACGAGCCATTAAACTACATTCAGTCATAAACTACATTCAGTTATAAACTGCAAGTCATCAACTACATTGAGTCATTAACTACATTCAGTTATAAACTACAAGTCATCAAACTACATTCAGTCATAAACTACATTGAGTCATAAACTTGGTTGTTTGCATGGTGTTTAACGTCATTTTCCAGCACATTTTACGTTATATATGACGGTCGATTTGTAGTGGTGGATGATGACCACTCACTCATTCGTCGGTACAACCGGTACTGTATACTTGTCTTCACTCAACAACTGGTATCTATGCTCTCCCATACATGGAAGAAATACAGAATACTACCTGCCTACGTAATAGGCTGTTATATGCAAAATGTATTATTAGTTAAGTTTTGTATTTTGGAGAACAATAAGCAGTTACATATTTAGTTGTGTCAGTTGATCTATCCATTTTTTTGCTGTTGTTGTTGGTATTTTTCATGTTTACTTTTGTTATACCTATTAACTGAGTTGTAAAATCAATAATGCAATTGATATTGCTATAGTGACTAATAAGTCTCATTAGGCTGGGTATTCATTTGTTTACTTAATATTGCCTATGTTATACTGTATTGTTTAGTATATGTAATATTTTGTAACAATGTTATTTGTCACTTTAATGAAATAATAAAATAAAAATATAACGCCGTTCATCCGTAAGAATCGCCACTTTTTCATATACAAGTCGAGCTCCCATTGATATTTGAACCATGAACTTATGCGATGTACAACGATGAATATGTACGATAATGTAATGAATGAATGGTGTTTTACGGCACGTCGACCCATAAAAAGGTCATATTGTGCGCAAAAACTGATGAATGATGATGAAATGAAGGATTAATTAAAAATTAATGTAACTATATATGTGAATCAACAAATGCCCGAAAACGGGTATATAAAGAAGTAAATATATACAAGAATATATTGTAATGACTTATATAGTCTGACTTCCTTCAGGAAATCTAAAACTAGACTAAAATCTTTAGTATTAAATAACTCGGTCATAGTATTATCATTGTAGTACCGTTGACGCATAGGATCAAAGTCTACACATTCCAGCAATATGTGTTTGACCGTTAACGGTGCAAAGCAGGGTATACATTTTGGTAATTGCTCACCTTGTAATTAATATGAATGAGTATAACGTGTATGCCCTATTCTGCACCGGGCTAGGACAACTTCCTCTCGACGAATGGGTCTACTAGAAGAACGCTATTCTCCGAGTAACGGTTTAATTGAATGGAGTTTATTGTTAACTGACAAATCCCAAGCGGTTTGCCAAGAGTTACGAATATATGTGTTAATACAACTTTTAAAATCAGTATAAGGTAACTTGGTATTAGATATATGTAAATATAATGCTGCCTTAGCAGCACTATCAGCTCTGTCATTACCACGTATTCCTACATGGCTTGGAAGCCAGCATAACATAATAAGATTATCAATTATAAGAGAATTATACTTTCTAAAAGTTGAAGCACAACTCGGTTATCATGTTTCATATTAACCAGTGAATGATGAGATGAAAGGGAATCAGAAAATAATAAAAAATGGTCATCATCATATTCCTGAATAGTACGATAATGTGTATTGCATTTAATCATGTGATAATAAGTATAACGTATGATCCTAATGTCGCGTTAGCAAACTTATTGTATACAAGTGTACACTGTTAAAAGTTATAAGCTCTACTGTCCAAGGACAGCAGAGCCTATGGGATGACGAGTCCGTCGTCCGTCGTCCGTCGTCTGTTAACATTTTACTCGTTAAGACGATAGAGCCTTCATTTGTAATCGGATGTTTACCAAACGTTAAGAGATTGTTAATATCAATGAAAGCTCTCGCAATTTCGAAAACCAGCCAGATCAAACAAGTAAACAAGAAAAATGAGTCCAAAAATGCATGCATTAGTGCCCTAAACGCAATAATCCTGAAACGCCTTTCCGTTAACTTCTGTATTAATCTCATTGATTATATTCGCTGTGGTTATAAACGCTTCACTGTTTATCACTTACACATCCGACATAATTCTATTTTGAAGTTTTTATGTAGCTTTGACTGTCATATTATAACATATTATAGCTTGTAAATACCGTTTCTGACTTGGGTTTTGTACATTTCGGATACGTAAAATGCATATTCTCCAAAAGCGTAGACGAATGTTGAAATGTAGTATAAAACTTAATTTCAATGTATTTTCTATCACTTGTGTAAGACATCTGTGCTCGTATGAACTTGGTCAGTAACGCTCTATTGATTCATTAAAATGGCAAATCAAGAAACAAACATGTAAATGTTGATGTTGACCGACGAAAATAAATATAATACAACAACAAACATACAACACAAGAAGTCATACGAAAGTAATATATTCAAGTATGTATTTTTGTTTATTAGCAATCGACAGTATGTACACGAGACAATTGATACATATTTTTAGAGGTGCATTTTCCTTGTATATTGTAGGGCTCAGGCGTTCACCTAACCATCTGTCCGTGTATAAAACAAGTCTACCTACTGTGGTCATCATTATTTTAATCAATACATGCATATTGAATCTTTAAAATAGCAATCCAAGAGACGTTTATGTATCTGTAGTAAAGTTTAAAACAGCGCATAGAATCCTAGCCTCCAAAATGGTTGAATCGCATTTGATGTCACCCTGAGATCCTTAACGGTGGGGAGTGACTTCTCCAAATGTTGAAATCTTACTTGTTATCGAAATCAGGAACATCGTAGAAGGGATTCATGTTATAAAACTTGTTAAACACCATTCAACATCCCGCTGTATATGTACTTTAATAAACAGCAAACACCTGTAAAACAATAATTGACCTCGTGTGATACAAACAGCTGATTATACAATACTTTCTGATATTTAAACGCATGCAACTTCGTTGGTGTACAGGCAGTGTCTCAGCGTTATTTGAAAGTTCAGATGATATGACAGTCAAAAGAAAGTCAACGCCATTACTTACTTGATAACAACGTGTTTGTGTTTTTATTGAGATTTTTTTGAAAAAATATTCTGGCCCTTGAATTGCTAAAAAAAATATCCTGGCTCTGACTTGAGGGGAAAAAATAAAAAAAGAATAATCTGGCTGAGTTCAATTAGAGGAAAAAAATAATCTGGCTCCCTCTTTATTCTATGATAAATGACGTAGATCGACTCAATCAGCCAATGGATTCAATGAATGTAGTAATAAATGTAGTATACATTAGTCATGGTAGCTATAAATGTGATAACTGTGGTATACACTGGCAAAGGCGGTAATAAATGTGTAGTATAAAGTCTTATAAAGTGGTCTTGTTAGAAATTGGTATACATTAGTCATGGTAGGAATGAATGTAATATTCATATAAAGCCATGGTTATACTTAATGTGGTACACGTAAGACAGTAATAAGGCTATTATTTTTTGATAATTTGTTTTACGATCCCTCCTACGACAAAACGAAATTAGGTATTTTATTTTTCCGTAGGGAACTTAATAGTTTATTGTTTATTGTTTTTTTACCTCCTCCCAGATTTTAATAGAACATTTCATTCTCTTCTTTTCAAATAAAATAATTAAGCTATGCTTTATCAATTTTTTATTTTTGCTTTTTTCCCTTCCTCTTACAGCAATTCTCTGTGTAACTGTTGATCGTTCGTAAAACAAATAATAAAAAATAATGGCCTGAATGTGATTGGCATTGGTCATGGTAGTATGTGAATATTGCAATCTTGTGAGGGGGACAGTGAATATTTGTCAACATTCTAAGGCCATTTATTTTATTATACTGAAAAATATCTTTGAAAAACATATTTCGTTCTGCTAAATATACCTTTTGAAATAAAACATGAGAAAACAGTATTTGTTCTATCTGTTCAAAATCACTATTCTCAGCACTTAGAAAATAAATGTGCAGATGGTTCTTAGTGTTCTTTCGGAATATTCAGCTGTGAACTCATGAGTAAATTTTTCAGTTCATCTTCAGAAAGTTGTGCAAACTGTGTCCGCCATTTTAGTAAATGTTCACTGATTTTCATTTGCGCATGTATACATGCACTGTTCAGCATAGGACACCCAAATAGTCATATAAACTTGCTTTGACTTCACAATCATAGGACAGTACAAATTATACTGGGATGACATTACAAAAAAGACCACTCCATGGAGACATTACAAGCGATGAGGTATTACAAAAACGTGAAAATAACAGTCCGGCAAACTTAACATGGATGTTTGTCATAAGGTAAAACACAACTCATTCGATCATTCATTGACATGAGGTATATTATTAATAAATTGATATCAGCGGTCATGGTAGTAATAAATGTAGTATGCATAGCTCATGATAGTAATACACTGTATTCATTCAGTTGTCATGTTAGTAATGAATGGGGTATTCGGTGGTCATGGTAGTAATAAATGTGACATACAGTGGTCATGGTAGTAATTCTTGTGATATACAGTGGTCATGGAAGTAGAAAATATGGTAAAGAGTAGCCATAAAAGTTATACATGTGATGTACTTTGGACATGTTAGTAATTTATGTGGATGTACTTTGGACATGTTAGTAATCAATGTGGTATGCAGTAGTCATAGTAGTATTACAATACAAGGGTCCTAGTACTTGTGCGATGGACTTATGTGAATATCATCGACAAGTAAGTGGACTTAAACCCCAGCATTCTGTAGGCCCTACCACCATTATGTATCCACTGTAGACAGTTAGCATTTCGTCTGCTTCAAGATAAAGATTTCAGTATTCTGACCAATCACTGTTCTTATTTTTAGAGGTATAGATGCACCGACATTCAAAATTTGACAGTTATGAATAAAGGTTTTGTTCTAGAAAGTATAGAAAATAAATACATTATATAATTATTTTGATATATATGTACAGAATAATGTTAAGGGTATTTACATGCCAAATGTTATGGTTTAAAAATGCTTAATATTTTGAAATTTGTGATAAACCTCTCTGAGCAGCATAATGGATAAAATGATCAGAAAAGTTTATCTGGGCCATTTTTTTAATACTCAACGCTGGCCTTGAACATGCAATGCCGTGTTACAGACAAAGCTATGCGCTATATGCCAGTATTAATAAGAATGGTATGGAACATGGTAGTCATTGCCCAGCACAAGACAATCCCCTACACCACAAACACAACTTTCAATCAATTCATAATTTAGAAGAGCAAAAGGGGGCTCACATAGAAATAAAACAAGGACAAGCACAACTAAAAAGTAAAACCAGCACATGGAGTTCCATCCACCAAATATGAAAATATCCATATTAAACAAGATCCATTATTCAAGGTCAATTTTAAATAAGATCACTGCCACTTCTGTCTCACCAACCATGGTGCCAGTTCATTCACATGGTTCAGTATTAATTGTGGAGGTTCGGTGGTGGTAAGGTGAGGGTGTAGGGGGTGCGGGGAGGGAGTGGTCAGTAAACATGTATACCGAATATCGAAGCAAGTCCTTCAATACCCCAGAAAGAATATGAACTGGGTGGGGAGGGGAAGTAAAGTGTTACTGAATAGGAAAAAACAGAATTAATACAATATTTTCATTGGTTGAGTCTACGGTGGAGCGTGTGTGTGTTCTTGGGTGGTGGTTGGAAGTGATCAAGATGCAGACATGCTAACTGAAGACAAACCAAAAATAATAGAAGAAATATTTGTCTATTTATCTGGGGTGATGGTGGTGGTGGTGTAGGAGTGGGGAAGGTGTGGGGTTTATGGAGCTAATGCCATTAACAGGCTTGTATGCAATGAGGCTCATTGAAATATATGAAGCTGCTTAAAACACGCTAACTGAAACTCTAAGTTGAACACATTTTATCATCTGGCTAAAATGAAATAAAGTTATGAAACATGTGTCCTTGATGACTGATGACATTTGTCAAGCTCCTTTCATAGAGATATATTACTAGTGGCTATTGAAATAAATGGACTTGCCAACAAATAAAATAATAGAAATTCTAAGTCGAAAATAGGCTACACTTTTCTAAATTCCAAACGGAAAATATTTATCAAGAAAAAGGGCCATAATTTCGCTAACATGCAATACAGAGTTATGGAACATGTGTCTACTAGCATCCACGCTTTACTGAAGTTGTATTAATAATTAACAATCACCTATTGAAATACAAGAACTTGCCTAAAAAATTTAACCAAAATTTTGAAGTCGAAAAAGGAACATAACGTTGCTTAAATGCAATATAGAGTTAATATGGAATATGTGTCTTCTATTGCCCTTATATTCTCAGCTTTACTGAAGTTTTGTTGATGTACGACTTTCAATTGTTAAAATACACTTGTCAAAAACGAAATTAAACCAGAAATTCAAAGTAATAAAAGGACCATGATTTGCTTAAATGCAATACAGAGTTATAGAACATGTATCTACCAGTGACTATGATGGTACTGATTACATAATTCAAGTTTCACTGACCAGTGGTTGCTGAAATATTTGGATTTGGCCAATAACTGAAAACCAACGTTGACATCGACCCAAACGATGAGTAGATCTACAACAGTTCTTCTTATTCTAAGACTAGTAAAACTTAAAAAAAATTATTCTGGCTTTCAAGTTGACGAAAAAAAATTCTGGACAGTGTACAAGGCAAAATAAAAATCCCGGCTTTAAACATGTTAAAGAAATGAAATTTGTTTATTCCGGCTGAAAGGAAAATCACCCCCCCCCCCCCCCACACACACACACCCACAGAAAATAAAATGGTCGGTCCTTAATGACAAAACAATGTTCTTGCTTCGTATTGCATATAATTATAACGCACCTTATATTTCTTTTTACATTAACTCCCATGAACAGACTCAATAAAACCGAGTCGGCTACTTTATTCTTTTGCTTTTGCTTTTGCATCCATATGACATCCATTATCAGTATTTATGATATACCTCTCAATATATATATGTATATATATTTCTTATGCATATTCTGTTGGATGAGCAGCTCATACGTGGTCGGAATGCCTCGTTGTTAGCTCACCTGGATGGAAGAAGCATTTTGTCCGTCTTCCGTCGTCGTTCGTTAACTTTTGCTTTAACGGTATTTCTGCATAAACGGCCTGAACGATCTTGACTAGTATACAGAATTAACGTGGAAATACCTTTATCCATTTACTTTAAAATGTGTTAAAAATAGGTTAGAGCGACATCCAAGATGGCCCCAATTACTATAAAAAATCAAAAACCTTAAAATATTTATTTTTTCAAGAATCACTAAACAGATTTCAATAAATTGTCTTCATTAGTAAATGCCGACCATTGGACTATCGAATTTTGTCAAATAAAGCCCCTGGGGTCAAAATGGCCGAGCCCGTGGGTCCAATGTTTTTATATATAAATTGTGCATGTTAACATAGACTTGTATAAGTGGAAAACGTCAACAATCGTCCTATGCCTAAGGCACAATGCATATAGCTCTCATTTATTGGAAGTAGCATAAGCTTATACACATCTGCCAAGTTTGTTCAACTGTTGACTCTTGAGTCAAATTTGGCCGAAGCCCGGCGGTCACAGTTTTACATTAGATTAGAGTTGTAATGTAAAGAGTTGGTGGTGGACCCTTTTACAGTTTGCCACAATGCTTTCCTCTTTAATTGTACGATGACCGGACAGGCTGTGGACCCTATGATGACGCCTACCTCAAGCCCATTGGGACGGTGGTGTTTGATGTTTGTCTATGATCTTTCTTGTGGTGCCCTTAATGGGTTATTCTCGTGTTGCTCTGGCTTCTGCCAAGTCATTGAGTACCTTCATTGTGGCTTTCTAGGCTATTGTTTTCTTTTTGTATTATATTTACACGAGCATATTTGTGTTTTACTTATTTTGCCTATTGATGCTGCCTTGTTGGTTAGTGATTAGATCATGGCCGGGATTTCTTTATGTACGCTGTCTTGTTTTAATGGGATGACAGTAGGGTAAGTGTGAGGTTTGGTGCACCCTAGAACCGGTTTAAACCTCCATCGGCATACTTTGCCGCTGACCGTTCCAAGGCGATATCCCTATTGTCAACCCTGTTGTGTTTGTGATGTCGTTTGCATTTATTATTACTTTTGCCTTCTTGTTTGTCTGTTTGCGTGGTTGTTTCCTGTTTTGTGGTTGACTGTCCTCCTTGAATGCTACTTTCCCTGTCCGATCTTTTTATATTTCTTTGTACAGGACATACTTTTAAAATATCTGCTTCTCTGAAACTACAAGAGGCAGATGTCAATTATTCTGCATGTTGCATTATCTTTTATTATACCTCATGTTAGTTCTCCATGTTAAATTATCATATACTACTATTTATTAGTTTGCGCTGTCGTACGCTGTTGTAATGTCACGGCCTGTAGTGACATCACTGGAGGGCAGCATGTTTTGTAATGTTACACCGCCAATCGCAGTATCTCTTCAGAAATGTATTTCTAATGATAAAAACCGACCTCACTGCAAGTCTATAAATACATACTGTTTCTTCTGTGCTGTTTTTTTCCTATGCTCAATAACATTCGCGCAAATGAAAATTAGTGTACTCTAATTAAAATGTTAGACTCAAAACAGTTTTCACAACTTTCTGGAGATGATTTGGAAATAATAATCATGAATCCACTACTGAAGATTTCGGGAGCACAAGCACAACCATCCGCAGTAATGCAAATGTTAGGTGCTGAAAATAGAGATTTCGAGAAATGTTATATTTATTGAAAAAATAATATTCAGCAGAACCGACAATGTTTTGAAATATTTGTTGGTATAATAAAATAACTATTACATTCCTGTGAGGGTGACAGTGAGTATTGTCAATCAATTGGAATTTTTTTTTCGACATGTTGACAATTTTCACACCCTCACTGGAATGCAATATTTATATACTGGTCCACCATCAGCTTTGTTCAAATAGTGACCGTGGATTTAAATTTTCCTCCTTCCTCCCTGAATAACATGTAATTCATAGACTTATACAGGGATTTATTTTTAAAACAGTCTTCTTCTCTAAACCATAATTTATAGACATGTCATATATAAGCTTATAGACCTTTAGCTAGTGTGTTCAAAATGTATCTCTGGAGGTCAAATCTGTCCACGCCCTGGGGGTCACAGTTTTACAAAGAGGTATATAGGTCGATCTGTAAACAATCGTCTTCTCTGAAACCACAATGCATATATCACTCTTATGTGGAATACAGAATACAATTTGAATCCTCCACCAAGTTGATTAAAATGGTCAAACAGGAGTGCCACAGTGGCAACAGTTTTACATAAGAGTTATATAGGAAAATCTTGAATGGCAGTGGGTACCAGTTTAAGATAGATTTATATTGGAAAAACTTTATAAAACTCTTCTTGAGAACTTATAAGATGTCTTTTGTAATATGTTAATCTAAACCACTTGTGTTATTGTTGCATGTATTTACAATAGACAAAGGTCACCAGGTGCCATTTGACCCCTTGTTTCGCTTATAAGAGGTAGTTATGTTTTGGATCTTTTTGCAACCGCAAATCCTTCTTAATGTGATGCTTTTGTATTAGGAAATATCATTCATATACATCATGTTAGAAATACTAATCATGCTAATAGTGAAGTAAATAACTGTAATAAACACGAACCACCGTACGACACATATTTGTGTTAACGTTTGTTTAATTTGATGACAATGCGTGTATTTTTCATAATACAAATATCATATGATTATAATATATATCTGTATTACTTACTCTAACATAAGAAAACTATATTCCTAAATATTACACAACAAGACCAAGCATGTTTAAATTTGTGAAATTGTTGCAGTCATTAAACAAAAATAATATGCTTTGTCAGTTTATTTCCGATTCGCTTTTATTTAGGCTTTCTACATCCAATTTAACAGACTAAAACTAAGTAGATATCTTATTTCAGAACATCCGCGTTTATGATTGACATACCATAATATGGTTTTAGTATGTATGAAGCAAAGAAAAACGTAATGATTATTTTGTTGTATATGCAATGTTAAAATCTGTCACGTGTGTGTATATTATAATTGTCATATATTTGTAATGATGAAAAACTGTAATAGTTCAAATCAATAAAAAAAACGTGTGGCGCTTTCCGATTTACATTTTATAGGTTCTAAATGACGTAGGATAACGTGTCGACGAGCCCTAAACTACATTCAGACATACACTACCTTCAGTCATAAACTACATTCAGTCAATAAACAATTCAGCCATAAACTACGTTCAGTCATTTACTACATTCATTCATAAACTACGTTCAGTCTTTAACAACATTTAGTTATAAACTACATTCAGTGATTATCTACATTCAGTCAGAAACTTGGTTGTGTGAATGTTGTTTAACGTCCTTCTACAGCACAGAGTACGCTATGCATGACGGTCGATAGGTGGTGGTGGAGGCAGACCACCCACTCATTCCTTGGTAGATCCAGTACTGTATACCTGCCTCCATCAGTAAGAATCGCCACTTTCTAATGTAGAAGTCGATCTCCCATTGATTTATTTATGTGATAATAAGTATAAGGTATGATCCTAATGTCGCTTAAACAAACTTATTTTATACTAGTATACACTGTTAAACGTTATTAGCTTTACTGGCCAACGGTCAGCAGAGCTTATAGGATGACGAGTTGTCCGTCGTCCGTCGTCTGTTAACTTTTAAATCGTTAAGACGATAGAGCCTTCATTTTACAAACGTTAACAGATTGTTAATATCGATAAAAGCTCTGACAAGCTCGAAACCCAGCCAGATCGGACCAGTAACAGCACAGTTTTGGCCCTTGATTTAGTTAAAATGCTATAATTTGCCTCATAAGATAGGGCCTTCATTTTTTATTCGAAATTTACCAAACTTTAACAGATTGTTAATATGAATAAAAGCTTGGACAATTTGAAAAAACAGCCAGATTTATTGAGGAACAACGGAGTTATAGCTCTTGATTTAGTTAAAAACGCTATATTTTGCTTCATTACGACGATAGAGCCTTTATTTTGCATTCGATCTTTATCAAGCTTTATCAGATTGTTAATATCTATGAAAGCTCGGACAAGTTAAAAAAACAGCCTGATCGGACCAGTAACAACGGAGTTATGGCCCTTGATTTAGTTAAAAATGCTATACTGTGTCTCGTCAAGAAAATAGTGCCTTCATTGTTCATACGATCTTTACAAAACTCTAACAGATTGTTAATATTAATGAAAGCTCGGACAAGTTCGAAGACCAGCCAGATCGGAAATGTAAGAGAGGAGTTATGGTACTTGATTTTGTTGCAAATTCTATATGTTGCTTCTTTAATACGATAGGTCCTTCATTTTTCATCCGATCTAACACTTACCAGACTTTATCAGATTGATAATCTCAAGGAATCTATAATTGCTTTGTTCTGGTTGAATGATTTTTGGCACAGTTATGGCCTTTTGAAGGTTTTAATACACACAGTTTGTCCAGACTAATGCTCCTGATCCCCTGCCGGATTTCAAAGAATTTTGGCAGGGACGATCAGTACATAGCCTAGTTGCATATTCTATTGCCATGTCCCGGTTGAAGGATTTCTGACACAATTATGGCCCCTTATACATAAGCTTTATTTTTAGCCAGTAGTCCAATGATTTTCACATTTTCAATATGTCGGCTTGCTACACCATTTCGGCTAAGCAGCCATTCCGTAATAGCTATCGTCTCTGTCGATATTTAACATGCGCCAGACAATGTACTCGTTTTTAATAACGAGTTTATATAATGTGAATGCTACAATTCCTGCACGACTTTTATACCTACGTTGATAAATTTAGTAGGGTCTTCGTACCCGTTCCATGCGTGGCAACTTTGCAGCTGTATGTGTTTCTTGTTTTACCCTGTAGCTGACTGATGAGTGCTTTATAAACCGATCAAATATGGAAGATGAAGTGATCATATGGATGTATACGTACATATACATGTTTAATTCATACGGTAAATCAACAGAGCAATTATGTTTTTTATGTTCAGTCACAATTGACACAACGACCAACAGTCAGCGTATCAGATGATATGACAGTCAAAAGAAAGTCAACGCCATTACTTACTTGATAACAACTTGTTTGTGTTTTTATTGTCATCTATCGAATAACATAAAGACATATGGCTTCGAAATTCGCTACTTCTAACATGTCTAAGAAACGTTTGATAGAAGAAGTTTAAGATAAACTTTATTTATTTTAAATTATCAGCGTTTACTTAGTCATATGAGAACATTTCATTACTCAGAGCAAAAATTCACATTACTTGGATAGTTCGGCTATACAACATAATATCCAAGTATGCACAACTTTTCTCGCTGTAATGGAATTATCATTTCCAGGCAAGCTCAGAGAAAGGAAACATATATTTAGTTGAAGCACAGTCTTGACATGGGATAAAATCGGATAAAACCATTAGCGCGTTTGATTGATATATACGTTTTAAATACAATTTGCATAATATATGTCTATAAAGGAATTATATTTGGAGGGGTTCTTTCTCTAAAATTCTACCGCAGTGTGTATATGTGTTTATGTGTGTGTATGGGGTGGGGGAGACGCGGGGTCACTATATAATTAGTTAAACATCATGTTTGATGTTATAGCTGCGATACTTTTGTTACCGGTAACTTTCCTTCTATCTTGATAAAACAGATAAAATCACGTTCTAGTTCATTCGTGGTATTTTGGAAATTGTTAGACGTATAATGACAAAACAATGTTCTTGTTTCGTATTGCATATCATTATAACGCACCTTACATTTCTTTTTACATTACCTCTCATGAACAGACTCAATAAAGCCGAGTCTGCTACTTTATTCTCTTGGTTTTGTTTTTGTTTCCATAGGACCTCCATTATCAGTATTTATGATATACCTGTCAATAATATTTCTTATGCATATTCTGCTGGAAGTGGTCAGAATGCCTCGTTTTTAGCTCACCTGGATGGGAGACGCTTTTTGACCGTCGTCCGTCGTCCGTCGTCGTCCGTTAACTTTTCCTTAACGATTTTTCTTCATAAACGGCCTGAGCGATTTTGACTAGTATATAGACTTAACGTGGTAATACCTTAGTTAATTTACTTCAAAATGTGTTAAAAATAGGTTAGTTCGACATCCAAGATAGCCTGAATTACTATAAGAAATCAAAACCTTAAAATAATCTTCTTCTCAAGAATCACCAAACAGATTTCAATAAATTGTCTTTATTAGTAAATGCCGACCACTACACTATCAGTTTTTTTCAAATAAAGTCCCCGGGGTCAAACTTGGCCGAGCCCTGGGGTTCCAAAGTTTGTAAATACAGATTGTGCATGTATACATAGACGTGTATAAGTGACAAACGTCAAAAATCATTATCTCTGAAGCCATAAGGCATATAGCTCTCATTTATTGCAAGCAGCATAAGCTTATAAACGTCTACCAAGTTTGTTCAACTAGTGACGCTTGAGTCAAATCTGGCCACAGCCCGGGGGTCACAGTTTTACATTAGAGTTATATAGGAAACAATTTTAAAATATCTTCCTCTCTGAAACTACAAGAGCCAGGGTTCTATTATTCTGCATGTTGCATTATCTTTTGTTATACCTTTTTCTTGTATCTAAAAAACGACCTCAATGCAAGTCTATAAATATATGCTGTGCCACAGTGGCCACAGTTTTACATAAGAGTTAAATAGGAAAATCTTAAATGGCAGTGGGTAAAATGTTTAAGATAGATCATATGATTATCATGATTATAATATATATTATTTTCTACACGAAAAGCTGTGTTTAAAATTAATTATGTACTAATCAGTGTACATAATACGAATGCATAAAACGCTAAACGTTTTAATTGCGAAGTGCGACAACCGTTTTACTTTTTATAGGCTCTAATTGACGTAGGCTAATGTGTTGACAAGCCATGAAACTACATGCAGTCATAAACAACATTCGGTCATTAACTTAGTTGTTTGAATGGGGTTTAATGTCATTCTCCAGCACAGTTTACACTGTGTATGACGGTCGATTTGTAGAGGTGGAGGATTGCCACCCACTCATTCCTGGGTAGATCCAGAACCGTATACCTCCCTCCTTCAGTAGTAAGAATCGCCACTTTCTCATGTTCAAATCGAGCTCCCATTGAGATTCGAACCATGAACTTCTACGATGCACAACGATGAATATGTACGATAATGTGTACTGCATTGAATCATTTGATAATAAGTATAAGGTATGATCTGAATGTCGCGTAAGCAGACTTATTCTATACCAGTGTACACTGTTAAAAGTTATTTCTTTGTGAATTTCACATTTTCAATATGTCGGCTTGCATTACTTTAGATTGCGTCATGTCTCTTATCCTTACAGGATGACGGGTACTTCCACCATTTCGGCTAAACATACGTTCTATCATAGCTATCATAGCTATCGTCTCTGTCGATATTTAACATGCACTGGACAATGTACTGTTTTCTAATGACGTGTTTGTGTTATGTCAATGCTACATTTCCTGCACGACTTTTATACCTACGTGTATATATGTAGTAGGTTCTTCTTACCCGTTCCATGCGTGGCAACCTTGCAGCTGTACGTGTTTCTTGTGTCACTTTGTTGCCACAACGATGAATATGTACGATAATATGTACTGCATTTAATCATGTGATAATAAGTAAAAGGTATGTTCCTAATGTCGCGTAAGCTGACTTATTCTATTAAATACTAGTTTACACTGTTAAAAGTTATTTCTTTGTGAATTTCACATTTTCAATATGTCGGCTTGCGACCGTTCCAAGGAGGTAGCCCTATTGTCAACCCCTTTGTGTTTGGGATGTCGTTTGCAATGACTATAACTTTTGCCGTCTTGTTTGTCTGTTTGCGTGTTTGTTTCTGTGTTTTGTGGTTGACTGTCCTCCTTAAATGCTACTTTCCCTGTCCGATCTTTTTATATTTCTTGCATTACTGGAGATGGAATCATGGATTTTATAGTGTCTTTTATCCTTACATGATGACGTGTACTTCCACCATTTCGGCAAAGCAAACGTTCTACAATTGCTATCGTCTCTGTCGATATTTAACATGCGCCAGACAATGTACAGTTTTCAATGAGGAGTTTGTGTTATGTGAATGCTGCATTTCATGCACGACTTTTATACCTACGAGTATATATTTAGTAGGCTCTTCGTACCCGTTCCATGCGTGGCAACCTTGCAGCTTTACGTGTTTCTTGTGTCACCCTTTTGCTGACTGATAAGTGCTTTATAAACCGATCAAATATGGAAGATGAATTGGTTGTACAACAGTTTGTTTGCTGAAATTACCATATATGTATACGTATATACATGTATACATATTTAATTCAAGAAAAGAAATATATGTCAAATTATGCTAAAACAAGAACAACACTACAACTAGATATACGGTAAATCAACTTGGCAATTATGTTTTTATTTTCAATTACAATTGGCACAACGACATGTACAGTAGCATCAGTAGCAACTACCTGTGGAGGTGTCGCAAATGCAGAGTAGCATGCCACCAGTCTGTGTATGCGCGAACGGTTTGCAGCAAATACTACATGTAATAATGACGCGTGTTTTGCAGGTAATTAGAATACTACAATAATGTCTTGTATGATTGTTTTGATGCTTTATATTACCTAATTCAGGTTCCATCCATCAATCCATCCATCAAAACCCAGTCAGTCTATCTATCTATCTATCTATCTATCTATCTATCTATCTATCTATCTATCTATCTATCTATCTATCTATCTATCTATCTATCTATCTATCTATCTATCTATCTATCTATCTATCTATCTATCTATCTATCTATCTATATATCTATCTATCTATCTATCTATCTATCTATCTATATATCTGTCTGTCTGTCTGTCTGTATGTCTGTCTGTCTGTCCGCCTGCCGCCTGCCGCCTGCCTGTCTATCTATCTATCTATCTATCTATCTATCTATCTATCTATCTATCTATCTATCTATCTATCTATCTATCTATCTATCTATCTATATATCTATCTATCTATATATCTATCTATCTATCTATCTATCTATCTATCTATCTGTCTATCTGTCTATCTGTCTATCTATCTGTTTGTCTGTCTGTCTGTCTGCCTGCCTGCCTGCCGCCTGCCTGCCTGCCTGTCTGCCTGCCTGCCTACCTATCTATCTATCTATCTATTTCGGTATATTTCATGCTGGAACAGTAGCAATTGACTGTGGCATGATCGCCAGTGTACTGTGTGTGATAGCAACAGCAAAAGTTCTTGTCCGGCCGGTTCTGCAATGAATGCTGCGAAAACATCGTATGATACAGGAGCATGAAGTTAAATAAACGCCTCAATTAGATGCATTGAAGTGTTTAAAGTACAGTCCTGTTTATAAATACGAAAACAAAAATGTTGCCAAAGTACATCCTGTGGTCAATCATTCATTCAGTCGATTAAGCATGATTTAATCATTATTTCATCTCTTATGAGCTTGACGCAAGGATAATACTCTTATAACTCTATTGCTAAAGCTGACTTCTCGTAGGTGGCACAATTCGCGTAATTTTCTTAGACATGAAACAAGTTGTTTTGATGGTGTATCCGTTTATAGATCAGTCCTACGTTTTTTTTCTCGTGAGTGTTGGTATTTTTCTATGGTATTTTGGGTTTAATTATGAGCCACTGAAACCTTGGTTGTTTTTAAACAGGAGTCTGTAATTGAAGAAAAGGTTAATAAGTCCAACAGAAAGAGTAACGAACACAGAATACAGTCTCTCCAACACGTATTATAAAGCAAAGGTGATTCAAAATTATATCACATTAAAACACATTCAGTAAACAAGCTCATCATAAACATATAAGGGTTGACAACAGGGGTTCCGCCTTGGAACGGTCAGCGGCAAAAGGGACCACCGGGGAGTTTAAACTGGTTCAAGCGTGCACCAAACCTCACACTTACCCTGTCATCATCCCTAAACAAAAGGACAGTGTAAATAAAAACAATCTCCGCCGAGTTAACCACTTACATTAGAGAAAGCTTAGATAGGAGTTATAATAAAAAACACAGAAATGTTCATGTATATAATATAACAAAAAATAAGTTAAACCTAAGGAGCTAATCTCATATGTCTATGTGACTTGTCCGAAGTCAGAGCATCAACGGAAAACCGTTAATGGCACGACAAACTCACAAACTTAATTTTCTGATAATATGTATATTAATTAAACGCAAATTATCTTCCAGAAAGACTAACACTTACGAGAGAAAAATCAGGACTGATCTATAAATCGGATACACCATCGAAACAGTTTTTATTGTATATATCCTAATGTTTTCTAATTATACACTGTGGGTTGTTTCATATTCGTTAACTTTTGAATTTCTTACAATATTGATGTACCGTAACAGTTAATGCCGCAAGGATAACGACTCAACTATTATGTAATACAGAGAGTACATGAAACCGAGAATATGTAACGAGAAGCGTTGTAAACTATACGTTTAGTATTGCTTCAGAAATGATATTTGTTGTAAAATGCATAGTACATGTATATATATTTCGATTTCAACATGTTCAACATAATAATTGAACTAATATGTATTGTCAACACAGGCATTTACGTTTACATTATATACAAGAGACATCTGATAATATTTGGAGGCACATTTTCTACACAGATTCAGTGTTAAAGGCGTACACCTCACTAACTTGTCATGTATAAGCGACATGTGATGTTTGTTTGTTTGTATGGTGTTTTACGTCATTTTCAACACATGTAGGGTTATATACATGATATATGGCGGTCGATTTTGTTTGTGGTGGAGGCAGATCACCCACTTTTCTTGGGTAGAACCAGTACTGTACAACTCCCGCCATCCGTAAGAATCGACACTTCCTCACTTACAAAAGTTAATGGGAAAACGACAACACACTACATAAGACGAATACACAAGGTTATTATTGTATATTTTTACAGTTACAATGTTCAGCTGATAATGACTGTGGCTAACATGAATGTTTCGTGGGACACAATTGCTAACCCGCATGTGTGTGTCGGCAGGTTTGGTTTGAAGAAGGCTGCTTCTACGGAAACGTGTGATGCAGGTATCAGCTATACAAATAAATGGTTCTATTAAATTTAAATATATAATGTGTTTGAAATAGTCCTTCTAAAATCGTACTAGGAAATACACATGTAGATGCTATAAATTCGGCAACAATAAGAATGGGATCGTGCAGTTTAGGGATTTACAATGTACAATTAACTCAAACTATCGTTTAAAGATGTAATATTGATTTGTTATATTTAACTTATACATATGCCAAGTAATTAATTTAAACATCGTTATTAATGAAGCTAAAGCGTTGGCCATATAAACATCAGTGTCCATATTCATAAAGATTCTTATCAATATCTTAAGTCAAATTTTATCAATTCTTTTAACAAATTTTTCTAACGATTTAAAACAGTTTTCTTAATATTATTTATATAGTTATGGATAAATAAAGCCTGCAGCTAAATATTTAACATTTGTTCTATATATTATAGAGATATTTACAATAAAAATGGTTTAATTAATAGCTAACCGGTTTCGTCATTTTTCGGTGCAGTGTTTTTCATGTATTGAATTTTTTTAAATAGTATATTTTTTAAAGAAGTAAGCCATCCATAATGCGTGTATCCATATGATTGTATTTTAATACGTTATACATATAATATAATCAATCTACATATACATGTATAATTCAGGAAAAGAAGCATATGTGTAGGCTGACAATATTTCACGGATCATCTTATTTACTTCAGTTACGATTGGCACGACTGCATGTACCAATGCAACAGTAGCAGCTGCCTGCGGCAATCTCGCCAAAAAAGTTTGTGACAACAGTAAATGTGCATGCGCAACCGCTTATGCGTTCCAGGTAATTGAAGTTATATAACATAGACCATTACATTGTTTAAAATGCAATCATGTCTAAAACATACAAAGGTAAAACATTTGGATAAGTACTGTCACATTTGCTAATGTAATGTCAGTATGACTCATTAAATTGACGCTTTGTAGATTGTTTACCTTATGGATTTGAACGTTTGTGTATATATGATAACCCTAAGTTGTATTCGGTCATTTATTTCAGGTCATCAAGGATGATTACAACCAACCAATGTTGGCTGGCTGATTTGTTAAATAATGACATTAGTATTACTTTATGTATTATTATGAAGCTGGGAGAATAGCATTTTAGAGATTAACATAAATTCTCAACCAATCAGAATGCATACTTGTCTCAGAATTTGCTTGCTAAACACAAACTTTATTTCGGTAAGTTAAATATAGGCATTCCTAAATTAAAGGTAAGATCATTGTATGTGTTGAACTGATTATACGGTTGAAGAAACGGAACTTAAACAAACTTCTACGAAATAAAATATGTTGAAACGAAAAAGGAATGTTAAAGCAGTTTGTGTCCCTATCAAAATATTAAAAAGGGTTTGGGATTTTACTGTAATTTGATAAATGAAATGCATGATTAGGAAGAAATGGTTTTATACCAAATATGACGAATGGAACCGACGTAAGATGTGTGCGCTCAAAACATCCATATACCTGGAAATACATCATGGAAGAAAATAACCAAGGTGTAATTAGTATCCGTTCGTGCTTAAAACCTAGGGGCGCAATCTTTTTTTCATGGAATAATGACGGCAGATATCCCAATACAAATGTAATAAATTACTATAATTTATTATTATCCAGCGATACACTTTCTGTGACGTAATAATGTTTGAATTCCTAGTTGTTATTTAAAATGTTTGAGCGGTTCCGTCATATTTCGGTGGAATGTTTTCTATGTGAACTGGATTTTAAATACTACAGTTAGTCAGCCACAATTCGGGTAGCCATTTTGCTACGTATACACTTATAATTCATGCAAGGAAGCATATGGCCCGACAATCTACACAATTTATATTTCATGGATCATCTGATTTCTTTCACTTACGATAATCTCGTCAATGTAGAGTGTGACGCCAGTCTGCACCCTAGAACCTGGTTTAAATTCCCAGCGGCTTTTTTTGCGACTGACCGTTCCAAGGCGGTAGCCTATTGTATACCATTTTGTGTTTGTGGTGTCTAATTTGGCCTTTTAGTTATCTTTAAATTTATTCTTTGTTCTCTGTGTGTTTGTGGTTGACTGTCGTCCTTGAATGCTGCTTTCCTGTTCGATTTCTATATCTATATGTAAATGTACCTGCACAACCCATTATGACGTTATGGATTTGAGCTTTTGTGGATATATATACAATTGTTTGTCCAGACGAGTGTGTTATAATGTAGAGATATATTATATCAGCGTGTGTTGCAGCTATCCTTTCTAGGAAGTGAATGCATACATTTAATTCCTGTGTCTCTCATCATAGCTGCCTGCACTGCCGTAGTTCGTCTGAAAGTTGTTTTTCCATGGTTGTTCGCAAATATTTCTCGCTATATATAATTCTGCTTTGTGAACGTGAATCTGTTAGATCCCACATTTCGAAAGTTATCGTTGTGAGTTCAAATTATCTCCCTTTAATATGTCCCATTTACTGAATTCACGGTATCCCAGTGATTCGGCACCTTTCTTTGCCACTGTCTTAATATAGCGTGTGTGTGGTTGAATCCGTAAATGTGATCCCACTCATATGAGCTATAATTGTATGTACGTCAGCGTATATATGATTTAGAGATATAGTATGAGTATCCCTAGCGAAATCTCACCCGAGGGTCAGAATTGTAACCAGGGACGATTTAAATTTTAAAATTAAGAAATTATCATTCGAAAACAAAAAAGTGAAATTGTCGATCATTTTCCAGAAAAAGGTATTATAATGACTGTATATCTTGGGCTTCTGCTTCGTTTGATTGAGGCCGAGTTCCTGGTTGCAATTCTGATCCCGAGGGTGAGACCTACCTATCTCACATGGATTAACTCATAATGGATTATTTTTCTCCCATCATGCGCTTAGTACAGGCATACTGCAATGACTGTATTTGAATTTACACTATAATAAGGCGACGTCAACAACGTGAAGTCATGACGTTTCATGTAAGAGTCACATGTCATGTGGGATTGAGTTTTATCGCATAAGTGTATTACAGATGCAAATGAGGACCGAATCACTGTGCTTGTGTACAGTAAAACATTTATTCCCAATTATTTGTATGGTATATCATACGATACGTTTAGACAACTTAAAATCCATCTTAGTTACGTTTATTTTAGTTGAATGTGTCGAATTATATGTAGGGCGAACGCGTTTCAGCAGAAACTATCACGTCATAGGTGTGCTATGTGATAAATTTAATCTTACATTCGTGACAGTGTATTATTGACGTTAATAAACGAGTTGGATAAAACGATAGGATACTCGGCAGAGCATAATATCCTATCATTTTATCCAAATCGTTTATTAAGATCAAAAATACCCAATCATGTAAGATCCTCTATATCTCACATGAGGAAAACACCTATCTCACATGACTTGAAATGGGAGAAAAATATTTTCCTTCATATACATTATAGGATGTTTTACATTATAGTTTATATAATGAATTTGTCTTGCTTACCACGCGTTCGTGTTTACCTCTAGGCAGGTGTTCATGCTGTTACGGCAATATACGAGCAACTGACCGTGGTCAAGTGGTGGTTCATTGTCAGGTGCAGTTGTAGTTCTCTTCTGGTGCTCATTCTGCAACGTCGTGGATGACGTATTAGACAAACAATTAAAGTAATTATATATACCGTACATATATATGAACTATATTTTATATACAAAACACATAGTAACGGTTTCAAAATAGCAAAAGAGTTTAGAAGAGTGTCCAATTTAAAAAAAAAAAGTATAGCATTCGAAAAAACGGGATGAGGTTTGTAAAATGTGAAATTCCCGATAATCTTCCAGAAAAATCTATTATAATAATAGTTACGATATCCAAGTATATTGGATTTGTGCTCTGTTTGGTTGAGGACAGTTGTATATACTCGCATCAATGTCTAATATGTTAAGACATAACGTATTAATGTGTTTGGCAAATATTGTGTTTCTTATCATAATCATATGTATGTGTGTGTATTTTTCTAGAAAATAAAAGACAATTCAATTAAAAGGCTTTATATTCATTTATATTTCTATGTAACATAACGATTGCATGTCCGAGATTGCAGAACGGAACAAAAGGCTTCTAACATTGAGAACAATCCCCAATGAGTGAGTCGTCAACTTTTTCCCATGCCCGTTTTTTTTTTAGTGGGTTGAGGATAACAATGTTGTTTTAAAACCTTCAGACAATTAATGTAATTCTAAAATATTGATTTAAAAACAAGAACAAATAGTTATCTTTCTTCCAGTTCATTTAAAGGGACTGAAGACGATCTGGAAGAGTCATTCATGCCAACCAAAACAAATTAAAACTCTCATACTGTGCTTCAGTTTCAAATGAAAAGTGCATATACATTAAATTAAACTGCATTTTACCTTGTGTTAGTTATTTCTAATGATACAGTTTGATCTGGAAATCTTGAAGACTCGGCTGGTTTGTGCAGTTAAATCATAAATATTAATTAAATGTGATATGTATTATTTCATTAACAATAAATTCGTTCAGAGCACAGGGCAGTGCTCATTGAATATAAGTTCTAACACGACCTGCGCAGTCTTTCATATACACAAATAATAGAGACAACTTTATGATATTCTACGATAAAATGCGGCTGTTCCATTAATTCCCCGTATGTTTCATTCGTTGGAAGTGCCACGTTACATGACGTCACTTGGTAAATATACGTCACGAAGACAAACTCAACAGTAATTTTAATGAAATGTTAATTACAACAAACTTGCCATGCTCCCAAACCTTGCACACATCCGATATAAACCCATCATATGCATCAGTACACATAACATTAATAAGCATCTTGAATAAGCTGAGAACGTTTGACGTCATACAGCGCAAGCTTTATGACTTAATTGTTTTTCAGGTGACTACTAGTGTATTTAAACGTACTGTACCGCGCCGATCTTTGCATACGAGGGCGCCAATGGAACAGCATGCAAACAAAGCACCCTGATTACCTTGACATCCGAGATAATATATAGTGCCCCCACAATAGCTTAAACAATGAGGTTATTGTTGTGTTAGAATCGAAATAATAAATACGTAACTGTATTTTATCGGTGAATAAAATACAGTTAGTCGTTCGGATGCGAGTAATTAATCAATCGTGCTAACGCACTCGTGATTTAATAACTACGCATACGAACTCCTAACTGTATTTTATTCACCGAAAAATTATTATTAAATTATAATATTATTTCTAACAAACACATACTGATGGTGTCATACCTATTTAGATTGACATCCATAATTCTTCCAGATCACACCCAGTCCCTTTAACGTTACAAAGACATTGAACGAGAAGTTAAACGAAGAGAGCTATCGTAAATGTAAATATGTATTGAAGAGTCATCACAATAAACAATCATTATAATACAATACATTATTTATTAACTACTTAATATCTGTCGTGGTTTGCCGGAAACTGCACGTATCATAAACAAGGCCAATATGGAGAGAAACTCGGCCACTATGAAATTCAGCAATCTAATTGGATAAGCCAACAAGGCCGATATGACCAAGGCTTTGTTCTCTTTAAGGATGCCATTTTGAGGAAAAAAACACAACGTCGCAGTTTTTCGATGATAAGTTAGTTCGCCTATGTAATGTAGACTATCAAAATGATGAAGGTTTGATTAATTGTAAATTCGGTTACATCGACTTCGCTGAAATATAGCTATTATCATGTTCCTGCGTGATTTTCCCACGCTCCGTCGAGCGGTAACAGGAGAAGATTTATTTGAAGCAGATACTTGTTATGAAATGTTATATTGAACATATATCTTTTGTTTCTTCTTGCCTGTAAATGATATTTAAAACATAGGAATAAAGAGAGATAATAAGTAACAATGGCATTAAGTGTTTTCATATTGGCCCAGTGATTGATCCTCGGACTGTCGGCCAATATGACAGTCCTTGGGCCAATAACTGGGCCAATATGAAAACACTTAATTAATAGCATCATATTACAAATAGCATAATTGTTAGAATTGTACGACAATATATAAGAATCAAAATAGCAATATCAATACACTATATATACGTATAACGCACACATGTTCGAGTCTCGTTTCATAGATATTTGTGTGATTTCATGCAAAATTAAATCATCATACATTCTGAAAGGAGAAAATGTCTATTAAATTTACTTTAGCCAATTGTAATGATAATCAACGAACATTTTCGAAATGAATTTCATAAACTTTATATTGGTTTCATTTTGTTGATATTTTATCTTTAATGACCAAGTGCCAGTAGGGCTTATGCCAAGGTCTGCTGCCCGTCGTCCGTCAGCCCATCGTCCGTACGTTAACCTTTTGTTGTCATCACTATGGCGCCTTCATTTTTTATCGGATCTTTACCAAACATGGTCAGAATCAAAGATCGGACAAGTTTTATCATTACCATTATATTGGGTTATAGACATCAAATTATTGCCTTTGATTTAACGAAAATAGTTTGTCTTTTCATCACACTATCACATCCATTTTTATCTAAAGTTTATAAAACTTAGTCAGATTGTTTATATCGATGCCAACTCTATATTTCGTTATTGTTTAGAGCAAAAATGATAGCAAAGCATTAAATGAACAACTTTCTGTTGTGTGTTTATATTTTACTGCACACAAAATGGCATTATTGGGGAGCCTCAACATCTGAATCTAAATTGAATATCACAATGTTCTCACGAAACTGCATGGCTAACAGTGATTTACAGGTACCTATAGCAATTCTCTCCCCCCACCGCCAACCCAAATACAATAGGCTCGAAATATGTCGTTAAAAACGAAAACTTAACACCAACACTATTCTAGTGAAGATCACCATAAGACGCAGAATAAGGCTTATTATCATGGTTACTACGCTGAATAGTTAAACCTATAGGGCGAGCACAGTTCATGTTTGATTGTGCCGCTGCGTATGTATGCACCGGTATGTGCAAGTCTAGCTGCGAGAATCGTAGCTCTTATGGCGTGTACCTATATCATGGTAGGTACATACCACCATAAGAGCCGTGATTCTCACGTCTAGTGCAAGTCTACCTGTACGTGTCTTATGAATCGTGACATCCCACCCCAACAAATTTCTAAGGATTATAATCCGTCCGCCTACGACAGGCGTCGTACCCGACGATTATAGGCACAATTGAGTCTGGACTTTTATCTGTGTGTTTGTGTGTGATGTGATGATATGTCTACTTGAAGCAGCGAACTCAATGGTTTCTTTATAGTGCTGCCACACTGGAATACCACACCGTAGTAGACATGATACCCCCAGTCACATTATTCTGACACTGGTCAATCAGTCGTAGCACTACCCATTATTTGCTCGTCAGGCAAGGGTTCCATTTTTAAAGTATCTGGGGACTCGAACCCACGACCTCCCGAATGCAAGGCAGACGCTCTAACCAGTACATCACAATGCTTCGGTAAAATTTCAATTCGTTCCCAGACAGGACAGATATGGCATGGAACGAACTTCGAACGGCTATCTAGTCATGATCCAGTCTGGATCGACATTGGCTTAATCACCAACCGTCATAAAAGCTGCTACTGCATCAGTGTATGTAAGCTATATATAAATAAACCGTGATGCACGCGTATACTTTTTGCCGAACAACATGTAATTACGGTTTCAACGTTATGTCATTACGAACAATGTATATATACGATTTAAGCTTTTTTTTATTTGAATATACGTCCAATATACGTCTTGTCTTCAACGTGTGTTAAATTGATTCATACGTATTGTCTAATCATTATGATGATGTATGTTTGAGAAAAGTACAATGATTTTAAAACATAGGAATTTGTTGTTTCCTACTTGACATTTAATAAATGGTGGTCCATTTTCAGAATATTAGTTCAATATTTAGTTGAGTATGTCTGGGGGTGGAGGACACCGGGTCCGACGTTTTTCATCAATATATTCTGAAAATGCACCAAATTCATCGAATGTTATGTAGAAAAGACGTTGATTTGTTTCACCGTTCTTGATGTTTAGCACTAGCTGTGCTCAAGATACTTATTAGTTTCTACATCTACATTTTAAGAAACTGAGTGTCCTATTTGACCCTAATGTTTCTGTCGGTGGTAGAAAAACAAAAATAGTGAAATGATAGGACAGAGAAAAGCATAGATCGATTGAAGCAGAAGACAGGTAAAGTTTCCAAACCGTGTTTTCATCACCTTCAAATTTGAATTACTCCGTAGCATCAGACCAACCGGATGACCGGTTACAGGTACACTGGCATAGGAACGTTTCATTTATATGGAGGTCCAGTGGAAACCTCAAACTTTGTTAAAAGTAAAAAAAAAAGAAAAAAAAGAAAAAAGATGAAGCACCAAAAGTGGCGCGAAAGCCGGATTGCGAATTTAACATTTTAAGTGAAAAATCTGTGTGAAAAGGGGGATAGTCCAGGTAAAATACATGACATAGTTAGGGTTATTTTCATATAACATTTGTAATGATGTTGAACAAGTGTCAAGTTTCAAAGCTTTTCGACAATACATTTTTGAGAAATGAGGAAAAAACAAAAACTTTAACGAAAACTTCAAAACTCGTAGACGGACGGACGGATAGACGGACAAAAATGGAAATCGCCGAACTGCAAGCCTGGATTTGCTACGCAATCCAGCCAAAAATAATAAAATAAAAATTCTGTACATTATGGTGGACAAATTTGCTATTATTTCGGGCGTTTGTTTAAGCTAAAGGGTTTTCAGCGATGTGAGTGAGTAATTTTAACAAAATGTAAATACATTATATATAATTGGAACTGGCAATTTTAGTGGTAAATAAAAACACCTTAGTTTGGAAATTCGGTTAAAAAACTAATATTTTACAGCCATCAGTTCAGATGATGCTATTTGTATGTAAATTCCTATCTATCTGTCTACATCCTGCATTAGACATCTGCCGTGTTGCTGGGACAGCAAAAAAATAAGAAATCTCAAATATAACTTCAGTTAGCCTCAATAGTTTCAGAATGTCTTAATTTCGGTTTGCCCAACTCATTAAAACCATTTTTGGATAAAAGGTCGAAGCGCCCCAAAATTTGCAACATAGGGTAAAAATACCTTTTGAACTTCTACTACCTAAACACGCCAGTCAAATTATTGGGATCTCGGGAAGGAGGCTGTTCCTACCCCTGTCAGTGTGAGTAACATCTTGGTCCTAACCATCGTTTAGTCACTCTAGACCTGGTGTTGTTCTAAATATTAGTAGTTATATTTTTTCATAATGGACCATAATGTTACTGTGCGGTAAAAAAAGATGCGATGACAGAGTGGTTAGCTTACTTGCCTCTGGATATAGAAGTTTTGGGTTCAACTCCCTGAGGTTCACGTCTCGAGAATTGATAACGCACTCCCTTAGATCTAGAACTATTCGTGTACGATAGTTAAAGCTACTGTGAAAGTATGTCATTCTTCCCTACTGATGTAAAGCCGTTGGTCTCCTGTGCAGGGAGAGACATACCCTATTCAGGTTAAAACTCTCGCTGAACTTCTGTGGTTATCATAAAAAAAGCCTGCTCATCCACAGAAACGAAACTGTGATTATCTTAAGCATGTGTATAATACGTCAATAGTACTGGAAGAAAGAAAGAAAGAAAAAAGAAAGAAAGATGGATCGGTAATAAGCACCTTGCTCATTAATTGTTTACTAACAGACCATACGTCATAATGTGACGACATACGATGATGACGAAAATCAATGACGTCTTGTCACTGTATTATAATTTCCGTAACATTTCCGGAAATTGCCAGATTGTTCGGGTTTGACACGAATGAACACGGAATAACCTCGTCGATTTCCGTCAATGGCTTACAATAGTAGACGACCGAATACGGAAATCTGCGAAGAATTCCGATTGCATTTATGGTTTTACGGGAAAATAAACAAATGAAAGATAGTTTTTAACCAAATCATTTGTTTATCCTAATCGGTTAGCAAGACTTATACATTTCTGCGTCACGAAATCTACTTTTATTAAATTGTGAAATGTGTTGACGAATTTTCGCCAATGAACAACGCGCAAGGTAACACGTTGGGCTATGCTTCCGGTTAATGGCCGTTTTGGCGACATAGGTAAAAATGCAATTTCATTGTCATTTTTGGATAGGTTCGAGAAAGGTTTTTAATGTTTTTTCACCTCATTCTGCTTGGAAACCACCATTCTTAATGATTTCTACGAATGCTTATCTTGGTAATTTCGTAACGAAATATGCTACTTTACGGTTGAAGTCGCCCATAAACTGCCGTAAATGACCCAAGACTTTTCAAAAGGATGGATGGGTATGTTTACTTTTCGCCTGCATGATACCATAAGAGCTCGCTTGCGCTCGCGTCGCTTCGCGACGCGAGCTGTGCTCATTGAAAATAGTTAAACAAGACCTCGGTCTTAGGGTGTCTCGCCCACCACTTCAAACAGCATATGAAATATGTTATTAAATTTGTGCTTAAATGACGTCCACCAAGACAACACCTTATATGACCAAATATCAAACAAATAAAAGCGAGGTAATCATAAGAAGTTAAGTTACTAAAGTTAAGTGGTTTAACCAGTGTGTAGTTTTGTGAAAATAATGCAAAATATAACCTTGGTATTTTTTGTCGTTCAGCGATGTCCACTGATGCCAACAATCCATAAATCTAAGTATCAAAGACATAAAGTGAGTCGATCACATAAAGTTAACTGAGGTTACGAAACTTAACCAAGGTTAAGTTACCTAACCAAGGTTAAGTCTGGGGAAAATAACGCAACATATGACCTTGGCATAGGTATTTTTGTCATCCGACGATGTCCACCAATGCCAACAATACATATGACCAAGTTTCAAAGACATGAAGTGAGACAATCACATCAAGTTAACTGAAAAAATGAGATATAGGGTCCTATAGAAACCAAAGCGTCCAAACGCAATGGCATCGTAGGTCCGCACTGTACTGCAAACAAGGACTTGATAATACAATGAAAGAGACAAAAAACAATAGAAAGTGGGGTGAAGACAGGGTTACCGACTTGGAACGGTCAGTAGGCAATAAAGCCTACTGGTCAGCTTAAATCGATTTTATATGCGCACAATCCTCGCTATTATCCTGTCGTCAGCGCACAAATAGACAAGACAGTGTAAACAAAACTACATCCCATCAAAAGGAATTATCTAAACAAGAAAGTCCACATCCAGAGAAACTAACTAAAGAAACACATACAAAACAATAAACATCTCAGGATGTATCCCGAATCGTACTTAACAACCACAGTAGTTGCAGCTAAAGAGAAAACCAATCTAGGGTACGACCAGAAAACCCGAGGGACGAAAACTCATGCACCCACCTCCCTTAGTTGGAGTTTCAGTTAAGTTATCTAACCAAGGTTAAGTCTGCGGAAAATAACGCAAAATATGACCGTGACCTTGGTAATTTTTGTCATTCAGTGATGTCCACCAATGCCAACAATACATATGACCAAGTATCAAACAAGGAAATTAAAGTTATCAGAAAAAATTAACTGAGATTAACTTACCTTGAAACCTTGTGAACACTCTAGCACCTTCATCTATTACTTGATCTTTACCAAATTAAAAAAGATTGTTGATATCAACGTTAGCTCAGACAAGTTTGAACATCTACCAAATCGTATTAGTAACATCGGAGTTACGGCCCTTTATTTAGCTATTTATGCTGTATTTTGCCTCATTAAGACGATAGGGCTTTCATTTGGCCATATTTTAATGAAACTTTGCAGGGATGATCAGTACCAAATCTAGTTATGTTTATCGTCACTGTGTTTCAGTTGAATGATTTTAGGCCGAATGTTGACACTTTTCCGGACCTTTTGTCCTGAACAACTGGCCGGATGTCAGCGAAACTTTGCAGGAATGATCAGTACCAGGCCTAGTGTTGCATATCATCACTATGTTCTGCTTGAATGAAGTTTAGCTGAGTTATGGCCCTTTAAATGTTTTACTACACAAACTGTATTCAGACTAGTCTCTTGTGAACTCCTGGCCAAATGTGAACGAATTTTGGCAGGGATGAGGAGTACCAAGCCTGGTTGCGCCTATCATCGCTGTGTTCTGGTTTAATGAGTTATGGCCTAATATACACAAACTTTATCCAGACAATTTTTCCTGAACCTCTGGCTGGATCTCAGTGAAACTTAACAGGAATAATCAGACCCAAGTCTAGTTGCTCATGTTGTTGTCGTGTTCACTATCAAAGATTCCATACAGCCAGTAGAGTAATGCAGGCCCTCTTGGGCCTCTTGTTAATGTAGGTGCGGTGATTGTTGTATTGTATTCACAAATACGTTATCTTTCCCTACTCCCTATGGCATGTGTTATATATGTACTTATACATACTTTGGTTGTGTGATATAATTACATAATTTTGCATTGACATAAAATAACACCTTAAAATACCTTTCCTACATGCAACGTATTGTTCTTGTTTGTTTTATCTTTCTTTCTTTGTTATCTTTTTTATGTTTTCCTTACCTTCATCGTGTTTATTTCAACTATCTCCTTAAAATGCCTTGAACAATTTTGAATGACCACAGTTTAACTTTAAACCTAATGTCACAAATAACTAAAAAAATTCATATGAACACAGTTCAAGTCAGTTTATTGCCTTTTAAAAGGAAATACATAATCTTGATATAATCATAGAGCAGAGTGTTCTCAGTCTGTTTTCGTTTATAGGAAATTTGCATCAAACTTTTAATCTCAGACCATTTGTTAGAAACAAAATATATACATGTATACTCTTATATTTTACATATTGTTTAAGTAATACTTTTTATTTTAAATGTGTATTCACACCATAATTTTAATCAGAAAATACTATAAAAAAAATGAGTGATCATTTACTCTTATACCATAATCGCATACATCTTGGTTTTTAAGACGACTGTTTATACATGTATGAATATGTATTATCTATATTTAAATATTTGTTGTTACAAATAGTACAGCTTATTTTCTCAGACAATTTGTAATGAAACTTTAATCGGTCATTGCAGTTCCAACAGGGGTAGCGTGCTCGTTGCGATGGTTGCGCAAATTGCCAGTATTGTATATTGACAATAGTGAAAACTTAACCGATGACACCAGATGTTAACCATTTCATGTTTTTAAGAAAAATAGTATATACATTTCTAATATAATTATTATTTATTATACCAGTCGACTAGAGCGTTTGCCCGTTTCATAGGTAGTACCTATATTCATATTAAAAAATAATCCGATCAAGCATTACGCGAAATATTGATCAAACATGAGGTACATATGCTGACCTTAGTATAGCTATTTCATAGTGTGCTCTTATGGTATTAGGTATAAGAAGCAAGCAAAATAAATAAATTAATAAATCAGTCAGTATGTTGAAATTCTGAAAAATTCTACAAAAACGAATAAACAAGAAGTAATTTAGATATACCATGATCGTTAAAATAGAAACAGTGCAGAGAAACATATATAAAAGAGGTGTAAAAACAACACGAGGTGTATATTTTCGAGCGCTTGGGACTGGACGTTTGTTTTCTCAATAGCAGCTTTAAAATTAACTCGTTTTACAAATTTTCGGCCGCATGCCTTTTTCAATGATTTAATTTGATACACGTTAACAGCGGCATACATGGCTTCGTTAATTAATCGCAACATAATGCCAAAGCGCCATTATGTCAGAAATGCCATTTTCGACGTTGCGTCCATCGGACCGTAGTGTCTGGAGTCGCAGTATCCACATATATTCATTTACGAGTGTTTCTACCTTAGAGCTACCAAATAAACGTACGAGTATAGACAATAGCGATGTGTCATTCTAGGTTGAAATGTGCGTTAAATGGTGTGTCTTTCTTCAAACGTATGTCACGCAGATGCTCAGACATTCTTTCTCTGAACTCACATTTCAGTTTCCCGATGTATATGCAATAGTTTATAGTATTAATGTAACATGCGCCACAACACGAAATCTGCCATATGTTACACCGAATTGACTCTTGATATTTTGAAACCTATTGAAAAAACTGCTAGCTTAGAAACAGTGTTCTATCAAATTCTCTATATCTATAATGATGTAATTTCTGACGTTACAAAGCATAAGGCATATTAATATAATTATCAATTTTTGAAGACGATCTATGAGTTTTTTTGTGCACCCTAGAACATGGTTTAAACCACCGGTTTCCTTTTTGCCACTGACCGTTCGAAGCCTGTCAACGCGTTTGTGTTTGTGATATCACATACAGTGTCTTTGATTTATTCCTGTAATTGTTGTTTGTTTCGATACGCATTTTTAGTTGACTGTGGTCCTTGAATACTACATTTTCTGTCCGACTTTTAGTTCTATATCTACTTATTAGAAACCGGTGTAACATACATTTTTGACCCCACTCGGATTATGTCTCCTCAGTCATTTTCCTAAATAGTAGAATGACTCACCCTGTTAAACTTTGGAATACCACTTATCGTCAAAATATCGAAACCCAGTTGTCATTTACCACGTACTAATTTAGCCGTCTGTAAGAAGATAAAAGGAAGCTTTTGACCTGTCGATGGGGCCTAACAATTGTCAAATGTTCCCGCATTAATCAGCGACCTTCCTAACTTAAAGCAACTTAGTTACTGTGGTGGGGAAAAAAAGCTAACAGAAGATGATAGAGTGAAAACAAATTGTCATTGAGAATGAACCATAGAATGTGTGACCAGACGAAACAAATTAGTCTAAAATGATTTTAAACAATAACGATGAAAATGCGCATTTTTACATATTTCACCGCATAACGTGCTTCGCCATGGATGATGAACAATACGAATTATTGTCAAATTCCTTAAAAATGGACACATACCCAGGGAACATTAAACTGTACAAGGATAAATAGCGAAAATTTCGACGGAAATATGCTTCGTTTTACGTCGACATGGAAACTCTTTTCTACAAAGGCAAAAACGAAAATGTAGAAATAAAAGTTGCAAAGAAAGAAGAGGTTAGGAAAATCATCGAAAACATTCACTCTGAAGAAAATGGTGGGCACCTCGAGATTAAAAAAACGTAAGTAAAATTTAATTACTGTCCTTAGTCGTTGTGCTATAACGTAATGTAAATAAATGGTTCCAAGTTTATAGCAATTATGATATTCTTTCATTATTTCTCACAGACGTAGAAATATAGCGTTTTGCGCTGTCCGTCTATTTAAAACTTTAGACATTGATACATATTCCCCTATCACATGGTAGTTTGCGTATTTTAGTGCTGGCAAAATGTTGCAGTTTCATGTGTGCAGAGCAATTGGTCAAGTATTATGTTGAAATATGTCCTTCGTGTTAAATTTCTTAGCATAGGTGAGCATCTTTATTCGGCGTTGAATGTTGGCGCTCCCACAAAATCCGTCAATAAACCGATAGCTAAAATAAAATTTACGTCAACAAAATCAGTAATATAAAACAAGAGCACCGCATGGCGGAGCAAATACGCCCGTCGTATACTTCAAGCTGAAATGGTAATTATTTCCTGAAGCAAATCTAATAAAAATGCATGGCTGGACTGCCTGTGATTAGAGGATGATCCCTATTGATTTTGAGGTCAGTACTCACTCAGCAGGGATCACCCTAGGATTGAATTTCAATGAGACAAAATGTCCCATTTGATTGATTTTAATGAAACATTCACCATTTTCATGAAACGTTTCTGATGCGAAGCCGAACGACCTGCTGTCGACCGTGCATAGCAATAGAGGCCGCTAGGGTAGTATGCCCCAAGAACATTTTTGAAATTTAGATGTGATTGCCGGCATTATGGCTCATTCCCACCCCCACTCCACCCTTCCCCAAATTCTTTGACACAAATAATACAATTAAAGAGACAGACAGACAGACAATGTCTCCCTAGTATGGGGAATGTTTTGGAAATTGAGAATACGACCTAATAGCCCAGCTATTTCATACCTGACATTAGCCAAACGATCACGGTTAATCTAGTGTTTACCTCAGATTTTAAAAAGGGCAGGGTGTTTCCTGAAAAAAGGGCATTTTTAAGCGCGCTAAATTATGTAACAAGGGCATTTTCGAGCACGCGAAAACTTCAGAATGAAACAAACAAAAATGTCAATTGTATTGATGCAAAGGAAATACAATGTAAAGTTGTTATAAATAAAAATACAGTTACATGTGTAATAGAGTCCTCCTTCATTTATTTGTTTTAGTTGATTTTCTAGATTCTCTCATTGCTTCTTTCCTTTTGTATACAATTTATTGTTAAAATAGTGAAGATAACACGGAGTCGTTGTTTCTTTTTACGTGAATAATATTTAAAAAACAACAACTGAAAAGCGCAAAGTGAAAGTAGAAGTTGTTAAATTATCCGAAATAATGCGTGTCCGAATTTACGTCAACTGTTTACGCTAGCACAGAGCTACACTTAAGCAGGGTATTTGCTTAAATACCCAATCAAAAATGCCAAAGTACCCAATTAAAATAAAAAGCATGGGTACCAATAAAGTAATCGAAGTTGTCAAATGATAAAACAACCAAGGCAAATTGAGCAATATATGGGTTGTTGAAGGGACACCCAGGTACCTTGCATAAAGCCTATTGTAAAATAAGTTGATTTTATTAGATTTTATAAAATTTAATACAATATTAGTGGAATGCCACCCTAAAACAATGTCGCAAACTGTTATTTTGTTTTATTTTACCCTACTGAAATCATGAAATACCCAATTAAATAAATACCGATGGGTAAATACTCAATTGATCAAAAAACTTATCTGTAGCTCTGCTAGCATAGTTTTACAATTGCTTGCACCAGTTCATAGTTAAATGCGTCAAATCATTATAGATCGGAGGATAATGGTCATCTTCGCATTTTATATGTTTTAATCGCGAATAAATTGGATCTGAACAAATTTACATGAGATTTTAAATGAAATATAAATAAATATATTTTCATTACGAACCGACACGATGAAAATGGATTTCCCGACTTCGGTGTGACAATTTGTTCCATTTGTCTTTTTTTCATGCGAATTTTGAGATTTTGGTGCGAGAATATCGCGGAATCGCGGCCTTGAGTGATCTCCTAGTAGGTCAAAGGTCAAGGTCACCGGACCCCAATAACGAAAAACATTTGCCGCTCCAAAACTCCTCTCCCCCTGAAACAAATCTATTGAAACTTCATAGGTGAACTGCCAGTGGTGAGAGAATGACCCCTACTGATTTTGAGCTCAAAGGTAATGAAAAACCTTGTCCGCACCATAACTCCTCTCCCACTTAGGCAAATCTCATGGAACATCGAAGGAGAACTGCTTGTGTTGAAAGGATGACCCTATTGATGTTGAGGTCAATAGGTCAAGGTCATCGGCATCCGATAATGAAAAACCTTGTCTGCTCCATAACTCCTTTTCCCCTGAAGCAAATCTCATGAAACTTTATAGGTGAACTGCATGTGGTAAGTGGACGACCCCTATTGATTTTGAGGTCAAATGTGAAGGTCACCGACACCCGATAATGAAAAACCTTGTTCGCTCCACTCCCCTTGAAGCAAATCTCATGAAACTTCAAGTGAGCGGTGCACTGTAGCTGTTTTTGGACTGTAGTTCTTTGATATTAACATCTGTGTAACTGTCAAATTCTAGTGAGATGTACGGACTGTGTATTAATATACTGGGGTATGTGCGATTAGTTTAGTAACAGTGGACTATGTAGTTAAGTTTATTATATTAAAACATTCTGTTTGATAATGAAAAAAAAGATTTATTGAAACATTCTGTTCGATAATGAAACAATGAAATTGTTTTAAACATGTTCACTGGACACTGGTACATTACTTTATTACAAAATGAAACATACAAAGCATGACAGAAAAGAAAAAAATGAAAACAATTAAAATTATAAAATTGTTGTGTTCTTTGTTCATTTTAACCTCCACAATTTCACCATCATGTGATTCCTCAAAACGAAGCTGCACAATAATGCATACAAAGCATGGTTATATAGCATGAATTAAAAAGGTTTGACGTTTCTATATAACAAGAAAAAATCGCATAGCACTTTACCTGTGGGATCAAGTCCATAGTTTTTAGATCACCTGAGCCCAACCGAAGGCTCAAGGTGATCTATTGGGATCATTCTCTGTCGTTCGTCCGTCGTCGTTAACTTTTGCCTCAAACGACTTCTCCTCAGAAACCTCTTGGCCATTTTTTATATTTTAAATTTGTTAAAATAAGGTCAGTGCGACACCCAAGATGGCCACCATTACCATATATGGTCGAAACCTTAAACAATCTTCTTCTCAAGAACCGCTGGAAGCTTTCGACAGTTTTTTGTCTCGCCTTTACGAAGAAAAAAAGAGACATACATGTAGGTGTTGCTTTTCGGGCGGCGGCGAAGGCGTCAACATTCAAGTTTTGTGTTTAGGTAATTTTCTCACAAACTCTATGCACTAGACCTTTCAAACTTTGCTTATAGTTGTATTTTAGGTGGTACATCGCTACGTGACAAAGCAAATGTGGAAGTGACCTTGACCCTCCAAGCAAATATATAATTGTTATGTTCAACTTTTGCGTTATGGGTCACTTTTTCACGAACTGTATGCACTTGACCTTTCAAACTTTGTTTGTAGTTGTATTTTGGGTGGTACTTTGCAATGTGATGAAGCAAATGTGGAAGTGACCTTGACCCTCCAAGCGAAGGGCAGATAACTTGATAATTTTTACGTTCAACTTTTGCGTTTAGGTCACTTTTTCACGAACTGTACGCTCTAGACCTTTTAGTGGAGTGCTAGGTCAAGTGGTAGAGAACCGACTTCAGAATCGAGAGGTCATGGGTTCGATACTCGCCGCGGTTACATTATTTATCCTTGAGCAAGATAATTATTCCACATTGCTTAGTACTGGTTCTACCAAGGAAGCCGTCGATAGTGATTAATCAAAGTTGCAAAAACTTCTGTCGCAATCGATGTAAAATAAATATGTTTAAACTAAAGACCTTTTAAACTTTACTTATAGTTGTATCTTAGGTGGTACATTGCAACGTGACATAGCAGATGCGGATGTGACCTTGAATCTCCAAGCAAATGGCAAATAACTTAATAATTGTACGATAATTTTTTGTGCTTTACATTAATTTTTTAGGAACTGTATGCAAATACTTTTACATTTATTTTATTTAAAAAAAAAATTCTCATAAGAAACCTTCTTTTTTTCTTTAAATGGGAACTTCTTTTCATTTAATTTTTATTCATTTTTTTTTGTTCATTATTTTCTTTCATTTTTATTTCTTTTTTATGTTTGTTTTCTCATAATACCCTTTTTTTCCTTCTTTAAATGGGAGCTTAGGTGCCCTTGTTTTATCAGTTTTACATATTACGGGAAGAACTTCTTCTTCTTGCATATTATCACCGTGTTCTGGTTAAAATATTTTCGGTGGAGTTATGGCCCTTTAAAGGTTTCAATACACGAGCTTTGTCCCGACTACTTCTCCTAATCCCCCGTCGTGAACCCCTGGCCGGATTTAAGAGAAACGTTGCAGGGATGATCAGTACCAAGCCTAGTTGTGCATATCATCACCATGTTCCAGTTGAAAGATTTTTGGCAGAGTCTGCTGAACCCCTGGCCGGACGAAACTTGGCAAGGGTGATCTGTATCAAGCTTAGTTGTGCATATCATCACCGTGATCCTGTTGAATGATATTTGGTGGAGTTATGGCGCTTTAAAGGTTTTAATACACAAGCTTTGTCTTGATTACTTCTCCTACTTCCCCGTTTTAGCCAGTGTCCACAGGCCCTCTCTTTTTTATAGAATGGGATTTTGTTTTTAAACAAATGTACTTAAATGTCATCTCGGCAAACTGTAAACTCCATTGTTTTTAGTCATTAAAATGTTTACAAACTTTTATTTAAGCAACATTTATCTTTTCTTTTTAGACGAGACATGTGAATCCGCGGATTTCTTGTCTTTTAAAATGATCGCCAACGCCTATACTATCAAGTTTGTTCAAATGAAGTCCACGGTGTCAAAAATGACCGTGACCTGGGGGTCCAAAGTTTGAATATTGTTTTGCATGTTTTTCATAGACTTATATAGGAAAAAACTTTAAAAAATATTTTCTCTTAAACCACAAGTCACAGAGCTTTCGTGTAATACATGTAGCATGAGCTTATGGCCCTCTATTAAGTTTGTTCAAATGGTGACCTTGGGGTCTAATTTGACCCCGCCCCGGGGGTCACAGTTTACATAGACTTATATAGAAAACGAAACAAATCTTCTTCTCTTAAACTACAAGAGCCAGAGGTTTAATATTTTGCATTTACTATAAGATTATGGTCCTGTACCTAGTTTGTTCAAATGGTGACACTGGAGTCACATTTGGCCCCGCCCCGGGGGTCACAGTTTTACATAGACTTAAATATAAAAAATAAATTAAAACATCTTCTTCTTTGAATCTACAAAAGCCAGAGGTTTAATATTTTGCATTTACTATAAGATTATGGTCCTTTACCAAGTTTGTTCAAATAGTTACCCTAGGGTTACATTTGGCCCCGCCCTGGGGATCACAGTTTAACATAGTCTTGTATAAGGAAAAACATTAAAATATCTTCTTCTCTGGAACTGCAAGAGCCAGAGGTTTAATATTTTTCATTTCCTATAAGCTTATGGTCCTCTACCAAGTTTGTTCAAATTGTGAACCTGGTGTAAAATTTGGCCCCGCCGTGGGGATCACAGTTTTACATAGACTTATATAGGATTTTTTTTTAAAATCTTCTCTGAAACTACAAGAACCAGAGGTTTTACTATGAGATAATGGTCATTTACCAATCTTGTTCAAATGGTGACACTGGGGTCACATTTGGCCCGCCACGGAGGTCACAGTTTTACATAGACTTGTATAGCATGGGCACAGATTAACATTTTTGGACTAGGATCCAGCTGGTTAGGGGCCCAGCTTCAGAATCAGTAGCCCAAAGTGTCGCATGTGACTTTATCCAGGGAGTAAGTATACTTACTAAATGCTTTAGTATACCAATCTTTAGAAGGAAACATTGCAAAAACTTTAGAACGAATAAAAATCCTTTTAATCAATAGAATTATTTATTTAAAAACAAAGAAAAAAATCAAACAAACAAATATTTCATTCCACAACACGAAGTTAGTGTCTACTCGCAAGAGTCAAACTCAGTATTCAGTTTCCTTAAGAAAAACACGAATGCCAGACAGAAAAATAAGGATAGTCCAAGTTATCTATTAAATTATAAATAGTACTGTTAATGAGTTTTGTTATAAATAAACATAACTATGTAAATTATTGTATTACAGTAATAAAAGATTAAAAAAAGATATTATTAAATTAATGTTTTATTTTGTTATAAATAATTTATATTAACATACAGTACAGTTTTAAAATTCATATATAATACTTTTCTATCAACATGATTGCAACCTAATGATTGCCCCTTCAAATTATAACACGAATAATGATATAATAGTTATGATGATGTGTAAAATACACACTATCATGTCTGTTTTAATGTTGATTTTATACCAGCAAATGTTACTTGTCCTCATGGACATCTGATTTTACATTATCATTCGAAGCGCAAAGGATCGTAACACGCAACAGTTTTGTGGGAAACCGTACATCGCAACATCTCGAACATTGTCTTGTTTTCGCAGTGAAAATTAGTGTTTACGCAGTGAAAATAAAAACATAAACTTATGTTTTATTATTATCTTGTTCAGTGTTTGTCCATTTATTTCAGCCAAAAGTACATAGTTCACGGGACTAAAAACAAATCTGCAGGGTAAAATCCTCGAACTTCAGAATTATCTCTCTTGCCGGTTTTTGGATTTGAATATTTTTGGTCGCCACCTGGGCGCGTTAAAGTAAACTTTTAGTTAATCTGTGCCCCTGTATAATAGGAAAAACTCAAAAAATCTTCTCCTAAAACCAGAAGGCACACAGCTCTCATATATTACATGTAGCCCTGGGGTCACATTTTACCCAGCCCCAGGTGTTACACCCTAGCACCTTCATTTTGTTTTTGATCTTTACCAAACTTTGTCAGTGTCTTTATATCAATGTTGTTAACACAACAAAGGCCACATGTTTTAAACAGTCTTAACCTAAATTGCACAGATTGTACATGACCATAAGATTTCGAAGAAGTTCGATAATGGGCCAGTACTCAGGTGATCGATTTAGGGCCATTTTGACCCTCATGTTTTACTAGTAAAGACAGATAATTGAATGGCCCACACTCGCTAGTGGCAACCTATAACACCTTAATTGAAAACGGTTTCACCTGGTTCAAACATTGTTTCAACAGGTGTCTGACCGATTACACGTATTAATTTATATGGATGTTTATGGCATGGTCAGTAATCGTGTAATTGTTTCCACATTGCTTGATAATATCAGTAAAAAATCACATCATTAACTTTAGTTAATGTCTAAACAAGCTACAATTAAGTTCATTGAAATATATTCTGCTGCCTGTGTTGGTAACTATCGAGATTCCTGTGTTGCAATTATGTAAACAAAGAAGGTGAAATTGCCCTAGAGATTGCCTTGTACATCATAATTAAAAATACATACTGCACTATGCCCCGTGGAATGTTAATTGTTCCTCTCAAAAAAATCGGATATCGGCAAATACACGTTAATTTCGGAAGGTTATATTTTCGGACACCAATTTCTTTTATTAGTTTATCCCGTCCGAACTAATTGTCCGAACTAATTGAGTAAATACGGTAAGCTGCAGGTTAAAGTGTGACTCTTTTCGATGATCAAACAAAGTCATCCCTAAGTGTATGCCATGCTACGCAGGCAACACAAAATTATTTTAGCTATTATACCATCTCGGTGTGTGGGTTTTGGTTCTTAATCGCATGTTATCTCGTACATATTCTGAACCAAACTACTCAATCATGTGTTGCCATTATGTTAACAACTAACTTTGTTCTTTAAGTTTATCATTTTCATGTTCAATTGTTCTTGTTCAATTAATTTTGAAGGTTTTATTTTTCACATATTTTTGTTTCTGTTCATTTTAGTTGACTCAAGTTGATGGTGTTTCTATTAACCGATGAGTCCTGGAAACACTGTATGGGTCACTAATAATATCAGGACGAAACACGCCCAATAATGGATTATTATTAAATAGTAATACTGTTCTGCAATTCTCTCTAAATTACAAGAACACAATCAAAGCATTGTATTTAATCTTTAATCTTTAAGAAACTTTGCTTCAAATGGCACAACAGAGTTTAATAAGACTATTAAGGACAACTAATTTCTTTAGCAATCGATATAAACCCAGACTAGCTTGCAAGTCAGTGCAGTCATATCAGGGTTTACAGTCAATAACTTCTCCAAAACAACCCTATAACATTCAATGGAAGTGTTAAACTAAATAATATTTAAAATAAATAAATCGTTTCAGTGGTTATAGTTTAATTTTAATCAGACTCAAAATAAAATCCTTAAAATGTTTATCAGTTTTTTTCTGAATAGCTCTGAACCACTGATGTTTGAAGATGACAATTCAAAGGGGACTTAATGCAGACTAACTCATTTGATGATAGCTTGAGTTGTCTCAAATATTAAACATGAACATAGCCAGTCTTTCACGGAACTAATAGTTTATATACTCATCTATATAAAATTACGTTCTCTGTTCGGTATTAGTACATGATCTCCAATATAAATGCAAGGCTTTTTTGGCTGTTCTACAGGGTCCGTATTACGGACCTATTCCCAATCAAGACAGCCTCCGTTTTTCCCAATTTCAGGGGGAAAAATCCCAGTCTCCAGAAAAAATCAGGTGTCAAAAATCGGCGAATATAGGGCCGCATTATTTCAGAAATCGGCAAATACAGAGCCGCATTTTATTTGTTCAGGCTCCACGCATTAAACAAATTGTAATTATTTGTTGGTTGTTCTCGAATTTTATCCATTAGGCGAAATGTCACCCAAAAAAAATGAGCAACTATTTCTAAATATCTTGATTGAATTACTGTCTAACTAAGATTATACATGGCACAAATTACTAACAAAGAAGAATTAATTGATCATTTTACGCGACTTATAGCTGCATAAGGTGTAGTTATAAATTATGCGGCATTATAAACACAACATTACAAATTGTTAGTAGAATAACTGGTTGTACTGCCGTATTGGCATTGGTTCCGGCAATTCCTGTTTTTGTAGCTGTAGTCGGTACACTTCCTCCGATAGTTGCTGTTGTGATAAGTAAAAAAAAAAACAGAAAAAAAAACTTTGTTAAAACACATCACAGAAGTTTTAAGCAACTTTTGTCAAATGTTCAAGCAACCAAAGGATTAGACAATGATGAAGAAGTAATCAGAATTACTTTTAGAAAAATGTTAGAAATCCAAAAGAATGACAACTTTACAGAGCCTTTGGAAATGTATATGAACAAATTTAAGTTAAACGGTCGTAATTATTTTTTAACTTTTTTCCAAATTATATCATACTTTTCTCTGGTGGCTTTTGTTTTAATCAGTTTTGTTTATTGTTTTTATTTTTAGCATGTCAAATACTTTTTGAAAAATGTAATCAAATTTGATTGATCTTATTCGACATTCTAGCTTCTCTAAAATCTTTATAATTTATGTAAAATAACTCTTCAAATCTTTGTCTTTTTGCAGGAGATAAATTATGTTTCTAGGTGGTATTTTCTAAGACAAACAGTTTTCTTGCGATTGTAATTATAAGCAGCAATAAGATTGTAACCATTTTGAGTCCCGCACTTAAAACAGATACGTTCGTTATCGAGAACTTCATAAGTACCATTACAATTTGTATACGCCTACGTGCACTTAAAGCAAAGCTTGGTTCCAACACAATATTTACAAAGCTTCTTTTTATCAACCATGCAAAATAAAATTCAATCTAAACATACTCCAGGAGTATCAATAATATCCAAAACTCTTTCACAATATTTGCAATTCATTATGTTGTAATATAGCATTATATTTTTAAAATATAAGCTTAAAAATATTATCTCATGTAATATTATAAATGGAACGTGCAGAAAAGAAAATCAGAACTTTAAGAAAAATCAAATGGTGTGTGCTCGGATAGTCGATTATAAAAATATGACTAAACTTGACAAAGAGCTAATAGTTTTTACAAACTTTAAAGATCTGACTCACAGAATTATAACCATGGCACAACAACTAAAATTACCACGGAAAATAAAAAAAAAGATATAAACAGGTTGCATGCTTTTTGCAAAAAAAACAATTTCATAGCAACTTGCAGTTTTGTAACTGAGGATTATTTTATTCCTTACTACAGCATTTTGTTAGATCGGGGAATTAATATTATTGTGTATGCTGGTTAAATAAAAATAATGTAATCTATAGTATATGGAAAGTTAAACAGAAGAAATTAGTGTTTTTGAAAAAAGCCGTATGGAAAAGGCAAATGAAGAAATCAGTTATTTTGAAAAAAGCCGCATGGAAAAGGCAAATGACGACATCGAGGATTTAAAAAGAGATTGGATGAAAAAGGTAGACGAGGACATCAGCACAGCTGTATAATTTCTCATGGAACAAGCAAAAGAGGAAATCAACAGTTTTAAAAAAACATGTACGGAAATAGCAAATAAAGAAATCGAGGATTTTAAGCAAGATTTTTTAAAAAAAAATAAATAAAAAATTAATGACATTATAGAAAATCATATGCAAAACGTACTTGAAAAAAGTAATGCCATCGAGGAAGATCATGTAAAAGATGCTTCGATAGGACGTTCTGAAAACTTAATTGAGTTTTATGCTGAGTCAAAAATTAGTGAAATTATGGCTGACATAGCTGACAACCTTCCAGCTGAAGTAAGTCATGAGATGTTACCATCAACAAAGCAAAACAATGAAAAAAGCTGTCTTGATTTTGTCAAAAAAATAAACTCACTAATGGCTTGTGGTTTCGTTGAAAAAATGTGTTTCATAAACTATTGTGATATTTTAGTAAACCAGGGAATAAATATTTTACTTCGAAATAATCGGCAACAATATTAACCGAACATATGTTGAGGCGCTGGACACAGAACGTGCAGAACTAGAGTTGGAATTGGATTCAGGCGTTAAGTGGTTGGCAAATTGAGGTACTAGATGCGCAGTACATAAATCGAGTAAAGTATAAGCCTTTACGTGGTAGGTCTTATTTGAATTTACCAAAAAACCTGCAACATCACAAAAAAGGTTTAGTAAATATAAAAAATGAAAAAAGATAACGAAAGCTTTAGATGGTGTCATTTGGCTTATAAATTCCCTGCTAACAATAAACCTCAAAGAATAACAAAGTACACAAATCATATTGGTGATCTTGATTACAAGGGAATAACATGTTACAATTCAACAAATCCCAAAAAAAGAAAAACAAAACAACATTTGTTTTAACATATTTGGATATAAAAATATCTAGTATACCCTTTGTACATATCAAAAAATAAAGCAGAGGAAACATGAGATATGTTTTTGATCACCGAAAAAAATAAATATTTTTAAAAAAGATTTTAACAGGTTAATGTTTAATCAAACATTACATTCAAATAACAAATGTTTTTTTAAAACATGCTTGCAGTGCTTTAAGTTACAAAGGGTGCTAAAAAGTATGAGCCTGATTGTCTTTCGCTTAATGGAAAACAAGCAGTAGAGATGCCAAACAAAGATGAAAAGGTTTATTTTAAAAACTACGACAGGCAACTGATGGTTCCGTTTGTTATATATGCTGATTTTGAAGCAGTAACCGAAAGTATTTCTTCAGCACCAAACAATCCTAAAAAGTCAATTACAGAAGCATATCAAAAGCATACTGATTGCAGTTATGGGTATAAGGTTGTTATAATGATCAATATTCAAAACCAGTTGTAACGTACAGAGGACCAAATGCTGTTTACAATTCTTTTAGAAAAAATGATAGAAGAAGAATAGTGGTTCAAAAAAACTATGAATGCACATTTTAAGAAAGATTTGGTGATGTCGTCGGAAGAAGAAGCTAAATTCCAAAATCTAAATCATGTCATATCTGTGGTAATGGTTTTGTAATACATCTCGAAAAAGGTGACGCGGGTCGTACAGTAGCATATGAAAACTTAATAACGTAGATGGGTGGGTGGGTGGGGAAAGTAACTATACCGTTTGCCTGTCGGATTCGAATCGCAGAAATGATTTCTGCTCGGTACACGTCGGCGTATACTCGCTTTGCACGTGCAAGCGAGTATATAGCGCCCTCTGGGAACCGGTTGAAACCTGTATGAACAGGTTCAATGTTACTCATCGAAACTTTAATTTATTAAAGAGACACTCACTCTCATAAATTATTATAACTACTACTTTATCATCCTTTATAATGCTAAACAGTGCTTACAATGGCCTTTTTTCGGATAGCCTATACATATTTTACCCGCTCCCCACCCCCACTCCGACCCGATAGTTTACCAATTGATCTGAAAAGCTGAAAATATACCAGCTGAAAAGAAAAGAAGTTGTTCTTTGTTTCTTTGTGTGTACCACCGACATTATGTATACAGATATCGTGCTCAGCGATCTCCAAAACCGGAATGAATAACAATTTTAAGTTTAAAGCAGTAGAAATCTGGAAATCGCCGAACACGATAAGTTTAACATCTTGCAGTCTTGGTTTGATTGAGATGTGATTGTTCGTGAACGGTAGTGAAAAATGCTTATTATCGTTCATGATTTCTAGACCCGGGTTGAGAGGAAGCCATCCGGAAGTTGTTATGCATATATATTACATATTTGTCTATGATTAGTATAGGAAATACTGGGAATAGAAAAGCTATATCTACTCGTTTGTTCTACTGGGAAATATCTTCCAGTGGGAGATATTTCCCAGTACGGAACATTGCTCGGCCTTTTCCGTCAGTGGCGGGAATGCCCAATGACGTTCCGATTGTTTTACGGACGTCTTCGTCAGATTCCGCCACTAGAAATAACGATTACGGAAATTAACGAAGAGTTCCGGTTCCACTTGTTTTGTTTGTATGACGTAACGTCGTCTTGGATGACGTAACGTCGTCTTGGCGTTCTCTTGCAAACTGGTGTAAAAAGGCATGAATCATTAGTAATATTAATAAAATATCATTTTAAATTATTAAATTATTATTCTCGGTAGAGAAATGGCCCCAATATAAGAACTCGTGCTCCGCACTCGTTCTTATATCCGGGCCATTTCTCTACCTCGGGAGATATTTCCCGTATCTCAAAAACACTGGTTATTAAACTCTATATAACACGGCGAACATGGATATTTCAATGTGGTATTTTCATACTAGTCATTGGACAGCGGCGTATTGTCCCAGTTTCTAACACAATGCTTAACCCTAAACACTAAACGAAAACATAACAACAATGGGCGAAATAACATTATAATTAGTTGAGAACATATGTTATGAAGCCTGCGTATATCAAGTAACAGTCAAGCGACTAAATTAAAAAGCATACAATACATTCTAAGAGTGATTAAACAATGACCAGAGCCTTTAAAGAATGTACTCCGATATATTCATATCGACCCCCATAGCTCGAAATGAATAACAGTTAAAAAATGCATACATATTGGAGGAAACTCGGTTGTTATTTTAATAAATACTGAAAACGTGATACCCCATTGGAAGAAAAACACAATTAATATAGAACAATAGCATACACACTAGTTGTATTGAGTTCATGAGAGGAAATATAAGGTGTAACATCTCGCATGTCCCCTAGCACTAGCTTAAGCGGTATTCTACTTTAAAACCAAAACTATTGGGATTTAACATCATGTTTGCATTTAACTGACCTTTGACCTTACACATCATTTTACCTATGCCGTGACCTTATAGTAAAGCAAATAATAACAGTCGAAATGCACAAGACCAATGTCAACTTAAAATACGAAACGAACAACAAGTACAAGGTTGAAAGGGAAATAACACATTTAAGTATTTGCCAATACAAAATCGACATGTTTTATCTGCCTTATACCCGCTGTAGCCTTTGTCAATACTGCATACCTATGACTTTGTATAGTGGATTTGTTTGTTTGTATGGTGTTTTAAGTCATTAGGCTATATATGACGGTCGATGTTTTTGTGGTGAAGGCAGACCACGCACATTTCCTGGCTAGAACCAGTACTGTACAACTCCCGCCATCCGTAAGAATCGACACTTCATCACTTACAAGTTGAGCTCCTAGTGGGGTTCGAACTCGCTGCTGTGAGAGGCGAGAACGTTTACAACGCAACGTCGTTAACTCCTCGGCCACGGAGACGCTATTATGGAACTATAAATATAATATTATTAAAACATCCATTAAAATATTCCATTTACTAGTAGTAATTCATGCATCTACATGGTATAATATTTCCAAGGTTTATGACATCACAAACATACATTATAAGTAGTTCTTTATGCATCTACATTGTATATTTTTTGACTTTGCATTAATAATCGTCTATACGTATTAAACATAACTGTTAAAGGGACATGTATTTAATAATAGGCTGAAATAATATACGCACGTTTTTGATATTACAACTTAATATATACTGTTAATGTCTTACGAAATATAAAGTATAAGAAATATCACATACCATATACAAGATAATATAACAAAAACTATCGAACAGTAAAAGTAGCAAACAACAAACACACTCATAAAAATAAACAACAATTATAAGGTTAAATAAAAGTCAAGGTTTATGACGTCACAAATATACATTATAACCAGCACCCTATCGGGACTTATCTGGGTTGATGCACTATTTTCAAACACAATTTGTTTTAAAGGGCTCCGAAAAAATTGATAAAAGCTGAAAGAATTATCAAAATGCCATGAAAAATAAAGGAAATATGACATATTGAGGTGTAACACGCCCATTGATTGTTGCATTGAGTTGTGTGTGAATTAAAATTTAAATGACATGAGTAGTATAGAAACTGGCGGTACCAACATAGTTTGCACTCCGGGGTCCCCTACTCGAAAAGCTGGAAAATGTGCATGTTTTGGCATGGCCAACAAGCTAAAATCACCAGGAAAAATGTTTTTCCTCGGTCCTCGGGGTCCCCTCCATGAAAAGTAAATTTGGATTTTGCGGAGTGAGGGGCAAGCTAAAAAAACTAATCGGAGGAGGTGACACTGTGCTGTCAAACCCCGCCAACACATTTAAAACTCCTTTTTCAAACCCCGGAGGGCAAACTCTAGTGGTACCGCTAGTTTCTATACTACTAATAAATAATGGATAATATAACTTGCTACTTTTGGGAGAGCGCAATCATTTTATTTTTCTGCTTGGCTTTTAAACAAAATCAGAAGGAACAAAGCAATCATTTTCATCATCACTATACATATCACACTCGATCATGGAATATTTTATTTTTCTACATTTGCATTTTAAATAAGCTTTCTATTGATGTAATCAAGTTTTTCTAGATAATAATACATTTCTAATTGTAATATCCAGCATCCCGAATATTCCGATATCCCTGAATTGGTGATATTTCCAACTTACAGCTCCACAAACATTACTAGAACCCCATTTTGATATATCTCTGCCGAAAAATATGTAGAGACACATCTGAAGTTTGGCAAGTCCTCTTGCTAGCATGTCCTGGAAAAGAACATTACTAGAACCCCGTTTGGTATACCTCTACCGAAATGAAATGTAGAGATGCATCTGAAGTTTAGCAAGTCCTCTTTTGGTGAACGTTTCCCAATCGTCTGAATGGAAATATTTTTCAAAATAACTCCAACATCAAGCTTCTCGGCTGTTAAACAAAGTCAGAAGGAAAAGGGCAATCGACTTCATCATCACTATACATATCACACTTGATCATGGAATATTTTATTTTTCTGCATTTGCGTATTTCAACTTTCAAATTGAAAAGCTTTCTTTTGATATGATCAAGTTTTTCTAGATAATAATTCATTTCTAATTGTAATCTCCCTCTTTTTGTTAATTTGACTTTTCCTAGTAGTATCTAGAAAATCAGCACGAATCACATCATATTCCACCCTGTCCTGTTTGCAGGCTAGCAATACTCTTCTATATTTACCCTTCAACTCCTCAAGTTTTTCACATATCTCTTCCACAAATGTTTGTTCCATATATAAAGTAATATATTATATTTTCATATCTTTAACGCATTTGTATGTCCTGAATATCCTTAAACTGTATCCAACTATTAAAATCCTCATTGTAACCCTTCCATTTAATCAATGCTTGTTTCTTTTTGTAATCACGTCGTATTACTTTTTTAATTCTGAATATTTCTTGGTCAGCTTTTAACATTTCCATTTCGTAGAAGCTCCTATCAATATTTTGGTTGTTCAAATCTTTTATTTTGTACGTCACAGGATTTGTATATTGAATGTCATCAACAACAAATATTTCTTCAGTCCAATTTGGAGTATAACCTTATTCAAACGTTCTTTTATATTTGCTAATTCTAACCTTGTCTCCTATTTTGAACTTTGGCAAAGCTTTATTAATGTTCATCTTTCCGAACAAGTTGAAATACACGATTCCTTTATTATCCTTGACACTGGCCTCAATCGGTGTCATTTTAATACTCCGATGTTTTGTATTATTGTATTTATCAACCATCGCCTGTATTTGTATTGTTTGCTGTAAAATATTTCCACATCCTCTCTTTGAATGTTCTATTAAATCGTTCAATTACTACAGCTTTTCCGAAATTAAACGTGTGATACATTTCGATATTATTATCAACAAGGAACTGCTTAAATATTGTATTGTAAAATTCTACTACCTGATCAACCCAGAGCAAGGTACAGCGTCTCTCTGTACTTATAATATTTTGGAAAGCTTTAGTAATTTCTATACCAGTTTTATTCGAAACAGGCATAAGCCAAACACATTGACTAGATACAGCAATAACAAGTAAGCAAGTATTTTACACGTTTATTATATTTTGAAAACGATTGTATATCAACCAAATCAGCCGACAATATTTTATCAATTTCATTAACAATCACGCGGCGTTGAGTGAACTTTCTTCGTATAAGTTTGTGAAGTACATCGACTAGCTTATCAGTCCATCTCCACGCCTGTTTTTGTTTTTTGATGCCCCGAGTCCTAGTTTATATTTTGTCAATTACGGGCTTGACTATCCAATTCTTAGCGATTTCTTCTCCAAGTGATTTGGATTCGCTCGTTTTCAAACCAGCCAGCATGTTTTTGTCACACGTTGATTTATTACTAGGACTTTCGTCATTACAGTAATCACGATCTTTGCAAATAGCATCTAATTCATTTGATGGTTCTCCACTGTCAAGGTTCTCCACTGTCAATTGGATTACCAGGACCGCAATATTTATAACCAGGAATTGTTAGCCCCTTTTCAGGCAACAACGGAAGCAAAGCTTTATGGATACCAATATTTTCACCTTGTGTATTTTTAACAAATTGCGTTTTAGTAATACCACAAAAAGCGCATGTTGCTTCTAACATTCTTCTACCATTTTTTGCTAAAATATACTGAGGATTAACATTTTCAGTAATTATCTTTTCTTTCACACAGTAACTCATATATAATATATGATTAGACTAAACTTCGTCTGGCCTAAACTTTGTTTTTTTTTAAAATATGTTCGTAATATGTTTGCATTTTCCACAAGTTTGTAAGGTCTTAATATTTTATAAAGAATATCGTACAAACTGTTTACTTCTTGCAACTTTTTGACAAAGTACAGACAGAAATATCCACATAAGACGCTTGTTTTATCTTTATTTATGTAAATTAAAACTTCTTTTGGTAGATTTAGGCCAAACGGATCAAAATAATACTGATTGCAGTAGCAAGTCCAGTGTGTAATAGGTCCAGTATAACCACAAGATTAATAATACCGCATTCTTGTTTATTTTGTTTTGTCGGTAATTTGTTCTTGCTAAACACTCCCCTGAAGTTTTTAATGTCTAACCGCTTAACCCACTTTGTAGCATGGTCACAGACAATTCTCTTTGTTCAGATACAGGTGTAAATCGTTTAATTAAAAATAAGACCTGTCAGAATAACTGTGAGAATAACAGTGAGAATAACAGTTAGAATAACAGAAATAGAGCTGAAATGGACATGCTACAAAACAAATAGAGTATGGTTTCATCTCGTTGGTTAATTTAAACACCTCGATGGGCTACGCCCATCTCGATGTTTAAATGAACCAACTCAATGAAACCATACTCTATCTATTACTTATTATGTCAAAGTTAGAGAAAATTAACTTTTTTTTACGAATGGGATACTTCTATATGGTCTAATTTGTGAGTCCACCTGTAAACCTTTGCCTTGCAAAACTTTAGCGGGCAGTCCCTTGCCTGATAAACTATTTCCACGATCATCTCTCAATCCTTTTCCCCTTTTTACCTACTTGTAAAGAATCAACTTTTTAATTAGTTATGATTAAAGCATGGCGAGCTGCAAATCCTAAATTATAACCAGCATAATCATCTCGAGATTCTACCACAGCCGTTGTATCTAAATAAAAGTATGAATTTGTTCCGGTTGTTTTTATATAATCACCAGACATTTTAAGCAAGATTTTTACATTAACAAATCAGTGAAGATTATTTCCATCATAAACTGTTTTTCCATTTCATTAATTAATAAAGCTGCATCGTTAATTAGAGCAATATCATCGGCGGCTGCAAAAGCAGCTCCATCAGCAAGCTTGTTTAATTTAAAACTGATTTCAAAATATACGTTATGCCAATCAAAGTAAGAACTTCTATCATTTAACGTAAATTGATAGCCACTTTTCATTTGTCTGGTAGCATTTCCTGGTTGTGTTATAGGAGTATCTAACTGAATAGGTAATGTTCATATCTAGTATTATATTTATCACTTCAAAACATATATGTATACAAGTAATTAGATTAAATTAATCATTTAATTTTTGCATGAATTCCTCGTCCGGATAGTAATCTGTTAATTTTTGCATTTACATCTTCTTGAATTATATTATCAGCCACAACTTTAGCTACATCTTTTGTGGCGGCTTTTGTAAGTTCTTTTAAAATTATCTCACCTTTTGGTTTAGGTGTAATAACTAAAACTAGTTTATCAGCAGCCATTTTACCTACTTCATCTCCAAGTTCCTTAGAACCACTCTCTATGATTTGTTTACCAGCAGTTTCTAATGCTTTCTTGCCTGCTGTTTTTGCAGACTCACTAAATATTTTTGATCCAACTTTTGAAAAATGCCAAATATACCAGCTCCAGTTAATCTGTCAGCTTCATTTTGCAACGTACTGCATGCTTGGTGGTGGACCCATTTACAGTTCGTCACTATGCTTTCCTCTATAAATGTACGATGAAAGGACAGGCTGTGGACCCTATGATGACGCCTACCTAAAGCCCATTGGGACGGTGGCGTTTGATGTTTGTCTATGATCTTTCTTGTCGTGCCCTAAATGGTTTATTCTAGTGTTGCTCTGGCTTCTGCCAAGTCAATGAGTACCTTCATTGTGGCTTTCTAGGCTATTGTTTTTTTGTATTATATTTACACGAGCATATTTGTGTTTTACTTATATTGCCTATTGATGCTGCCTTGTTGGTTAGAATTAGATCATGGCGGGGATTTCTTTATTTACACTGTCCTGTTTTAATGGGATGACAGTAGGGTAAATGCGAGGTTTAGTGCACCCTAGAACCTGTTTAAACACCCAGTGGCCTACTTTGCCACTGACCGTTCCAAGGCGGAAGCCCTATTGTCAACACTTTTGTGTTTGTGATGTCGTTTGTATTCATTATTACTTTTGCCTTCTTGTTTGTCTGTTTGCGTGTTTGTTTCTGTGTTTTGTGGTTGACTGTCCTCCTTGAATGGTACTTTCCCTGTCCGATCCTTCTATATTTCTTCAGTATAGGTTCCAATACTAGTATCATAAACTTTTTTTAATCGCGTCATATAACATATGTTAGATAAAACATAAGTTACTCAACTTGTATTACATTAATTCTTTCAAAACAAATCGAAATGACGTATAAACTCCGTTTAGATTAATAATTTTACCGGCTAATTTAAATATTAATACTGTTAATGATCGTTTTGTTTACTTCACAGAACCCGACTCTTATCGGTTTATCTCTGACAGGATATGACCTCGTAAGGTCAGCTGTACTTATTTCATAAATAACATCCCCATATGATCCGTCAACAATAGAATTACTTATCAAATCACAGTGGATATAAAAAGTATCGATAGAATTTGTTATGTTTGGTACTACTGTCCCAAATTTAGTTTCTCTAATAACTGCATCTTTGTCAAACCCAATCAAAGTGTGAAAGTTTGATTCTCTCAGAACAAGCATGAACTTATTATAAATGGTAACTAACCATTTGAAACTTGATGAATCAAATTCAAATCTTATTGGTACAGGTGAGTCATCAGTTAAATCACCATTTACAGTCAAAGTTTCTTTTATATAATTATCGATATCAGCATAACTGTAATTTTCATTTGTAAAAATAATACTTTTCCAATCTGTTCCATTGTGATATCTTATCACTTTGTTATTAAAATCCTCGCTAATACACTAGTCAAAATTGCTAACCGATCACTTGTTATTTTCTTATTTATTTGTCTCAGAAAAAAATAACATATGTGAAATTGGAAATAAATGTATTGAAAAATGTTCTATAAGTAATCACATCAGTAAAGCAAAGTATTTTATGAATTTCAAAGAAGTTTATTTTATCGAAATTCATAGATACCAGTAATTTCAAAATTTACAAAAATCAATATCGCGTATGACCGCCGTTTGCGCGTACAACAGCTAAACAGCGTTGTCGCATGGAATTTATGTAGTTATGTAGAAAACGCTGAGGTATATATTCCAAACATTGACTATGTCCCTTGTGAGGTCAGCAATATGTTGTTGCCTTGGTAACTGTCGCACACGACGGTCGATTTCGTCCCACACATGTTCGATTGGATTTAAATCCGGACTACATGGCGGCCACTCCATTGTTCGAATGTTGTTGCCCTGAAGTAGCTGACGGGTAGTTCTTGCAGTATGGCAAGGTGCATTGTCTTGCATGAATGTCATCCCACGGTTAGCGCGAATATGGGGAATAAGCGTTGGTCGAAGTATTTGTTGCTGGTATTGGTCTGCGTTCAGGTTTCCTCGAACAACCACCATATCAGTTTTAGTGTGCAAACTAATACCTCCCCAAACCATCACTGACCCTCCTCCAAAATGAGATCTTTCGTTGACGCAATTATCCGAATATCGTTCCCCAAGTCGTTGATAAATTCGCTCTCTACCGTCGGACTTCTGAAGATTAAATCTGGACTCATCTGTAAAGGCGACATTTGCCCAGTCTGCTCTGGTGAACCTCAAATGCCTTCTGGCCCACTGAAGACGAATTCGCCGGTGTCTTCCAGTCAATACTAATCCCACAAAAGGTCTTCTCGCTCTCAATCCCATGATCCGTAGTCGATTTCGTACTGTTTGATCACTCAAGTTTCTATTATGGACGCCTATTAAACTTCTGGCAGTATCAGTCGCTGTTATTCTTCTATTACGAAATTGTGTTACAAGGATGTAGCGATCTTGACGCTGCGTTGTCACTCGTCTTTTTGGCCTTCGGTGAAGGTCATCAACACTTCCGGTGCGATTGTACTTGAGTCAAAGGTCGTGAATTGTTGAAAAACTTCTGTTGACTGTTCTGGCTACCTATATATATCAAACAACTCATGCTTGCGACTTTTTCAGAAATAATGAACATGGTTAGACAGAATCATGTACGAACGAACAAACGAAGAGACGGACAGACGGACGGACAGACAAGTAAACTTATGAATAAACTAACCTGCCGGAAGGATGAGGAATATTATAATACACAATACTGGACTTGAAAAAGAGAAAATAAAACGTTGAAAATCAATTAAATAAATTAATAAAAATGAACAAATTACGCAATGTCCTTTACCTGCCGAATCGAAGTACCAGCAATAATCATACCGACGGCCCGTCCACGCTCTTCCGTTGTCATGCGACGCATTTTTTATTTAATTTTTAGTAAGTTTTTGTTTGGGATTGAAACGATAAACAATTCCGAGAACACAAACACATGTTCAAATCTTACCTCGTGCAGCACGGGAGAATAATGCGATTTCGCGCCAAAATAAGCCACGAGACCGGAAGTGCGGATTGTGAAGTTACAAAGTGTATTGATTGTTTTGTTTGCTGCTCATATTTATTTGTATGAAATATCAACTCTAAATATACAATATTTGATATAATATTCCAAATAATAAAATGACCGGTAAGCAATTTTGACCAGTGTATTATACCATGGGTAAGTCATAGAAATAATCTTATCAAGTCCAATGCCGTATTCTTTGTTCTTGTCCAGTATCAATGGCCTTTCAAATACAGTTATAAAATTAGTCGGTGTATTTGAGCTATTAATTAATGTAGCTCTTTCAGATGATAATACACTTGTTTGTTCCATTATACATATTAGTAGATACAATTAATCACCTATATAAAACAGTTTAAATCTAGATTTTTCAAATTTAAAAACTTGGGTAGTGTCATATTTTATGATTGTAAAGATGGCTCTATATTGAGATTCCGGAAGATATGCTTCAAATGTTTCTTTTAGTATTCGTTTACCATTTTCTATTTTTGGTTGATAATATGGTTCCCGATCACCCGCATTAAACAAACTAAAATATTCTATACCAATGTCTGTATTTTCAACAGTATATGCAAGGTCTGCTTCAACTACATAACGCTCGGGGTTTGCAATGACAGTAGGACGTCCACTAAAACCGGGATATTCTATAGCATATTCTCCACTTTTTACAAATGAGCTATATGTGAGAGTAAATGCTTTGAGAAAAGTGAAGGCATGAGAGGCTATTGGCCCCAGTTTTCCTGTTGGGTGTGATGCATAACCATTGTTATCTTGAAAACTACTTATGCCGTCACCTATTGTAGCTTCAAGAATTAGAATCCGGCTTAAAAATTCTACTTTTGATTTCAACTCATTAATTATCCCAAGAAGTGCTGTGTGGCGACTATCAGACTTTTGATTAAACTGTTTCAGTAAAGCTATTTCATTATCAAAAGCTTTGCTTCTTTCATCCTGAGCAGCTTTTAATTGCTTTGAAGCATCAGCAATAGCAGTTTCTATACTCGGTAAAAAAGTTTTGGACCAGGGTATATAAAGTCATATACAAATAAAACTACTGGATAGAATTTAAGTATCATTTTATAGTTACCAAGGTCTACCCTACTCGGTTAATTTGGTACCAGAAACATTAAATTCCAAACAAGATTTTATTTTAAAAAGATATCGCGAACACACAAAGGATCTGTAAAAAATGTTGCAAAGTCCATAAAAAGTAACAGTTACGAACACATTCGAGTAACCAATAAAAATATTATTATTTTTTCGAAAAACTTTCATTGTAAACGAAAATTATTGTTGATTGTTGATCTATTGTGAATTATCAACTGAGATAATAAGGGTTATGGTCGAATGTTATGGTTCAGCGATCATTGTACGGGTTACAACACTGCCATGGTCCAAAAGTTTTTTACAGAGTATAGTTTATTAGTGTCAACCATTTTGCTCAAAGTATCCTCCAGTGACTTGCTGTCAACCATTTTCTTTTTGATGTCTTGAAACTCTTTGTTGATATCGTCAACGTCATTACTTGTGTGCTCATTGAATATATTTATTTGAGTTCTTTCAGCAGCAAAAGCAGTTCTCATTCCGTTTAAAGCATCAGCAATATCAGCTTCAAGTTCATTGTTATCAACCATTTGTTTATTGATTTCTCCAATCGGTGTATTAATATTTTGAACACCATATCTTATTTGTTCACTTAATTTCTTGCAGTTTTCGCTATCTTCTTTCTTTTCGAACTCTTTTAAAGCATCACCTAGAAGTTTCATTTCATCTTTCAAACCTTTTGAATTTCAAGAATTTTCTCACGGTTTGTCTGTAATTGCTTTTGTATCAGACTTATTTTGTCACCAACACCTATGATCTTTGTTACTCTTCTTACAGTACATTGCTTTGTTGCTACATCATCTGCTTTTTCCGGATTGCCAACATTGATAATTCTATTTTTATCCATGTCAAGTACACTTCTCAGAATATTTCCATGGTTCTTACCCTTGTGAAGATAATTAACCAGATGTTTCTGTTTTACATACTCAGACAGCACAATACCAAAAGTTGTAATATTAACACCGCCTGAACTAGTTTCCTCGCTTCCAAGATCATTTAAAATTCCCATTTTATATAATAGATTAAATTTCACCGTTGAAGTTACGCTTTACAAACTTCCTAGGACGATCAAGATACAGAAAATCATGCTGTTTGTCAGTTACTTTTCTGTACTGCTCTTTGCTAACATCCTTTTCGTTGGAAAGCATACCCAGCTCACGATTAACTGGTGTTGTGAAGAAGATGTAATGAGAGCAATTCAATCGAATGTCTTTGGGAGTTGTGTAGTAGGATTGCGACAAGTAAATCACTTGGATGAAATAATTAATAATATCATTCTGGTTGTGATCACAAACATAATCATCAAAAATAGTTATCTTTTGAGTATCAGAATCTAAATCATTCACAGGGGTAACTTGATCCTTTGAGCATTCTAGTATGTCGTCAACCGGAATTGTATTCCTTTTTGCTATCTTTTCAAGTTTTTGTGATAAGACCGGATACTTGGACTTCTCTTAGTTTTTAGCAAATAAATAAATATTGTCATAGTAAACTAAAGGTTTCAGCAACATGTAAACTAATGTATTTGTTTTACCAGACCCTAAATTACCACATATAAGCATTCTAAAACAACAGTCTCGCATGAAGTTCCATATCTGTTGAAATTACCGTTGTCTGTCTTCATGTAATAGTTTGGAATTGCCATTATAATAATATACTTGGATAATATTATCTAACATACTAAAATGTCTAACGTTTATTGCGGAATAAAAACAATCCCATCTTGAAAAAAACTCGGAACAGAAGCAGAATGTTTCAAACTAATCAAGTCAGATATTATGGTTTGATTGAAGTAGTCAAGGATGTACAAAAACTAAAAGAGGCACCACCAAAACCTTTTACGCAAAAGAGCAAAAAAGCCAGGAAGCATAACAGGAACCGACAAGCAAGCCATACAACTGTTTCTCCTTGCAACAGGGTGGGAAATAAATGTTTTGAAAAAGCAACTAGCCAGCAAGACAAGAACAGCAAACGAAAAGACAAAGCTTAGGGCTAAAATAGCACGTGCGGAAAAAACAGCAAGCACTGGCCTTATCAAATATTGCCAAATTAAACAAAGCACCAGCCAAGAAGGCAACCAAGAAATAAATCATGCATCTTTTACAACTTAATTTATTTTATTTTATTTTTACCCAACCTTATAGTATATATGTCTTTGTTAAAGTGGAAAGAATTAGCAGATAAAATGAAATAATCAATAATCTTGTCAAAGAATACGAAAGTAAAGTTATTCAGAAAAGACTAGAAAAAGGAGCTAGTCGCGATTTATACAAAGAAATATTTAAGCCGGTAACTAGTGAAATAAAAGAGCAGTCTGAACACTAGCTACTCTTCCGGAAATAAGTCAGCAATTAGCCACTCTCCCTAGAGCTATAGCAGAGGAAGTACAAGAGTATCGCAAATTGAAGGGTTGCCCCAGTTGCTTCATGAAGAATCTGATAAAGCAAGATAATAATTAAGGGTGATTTGGATGCTGGTATTGATAAAGCGTTGATAAACTCAGATGACTTCCCATTACCATCAGAGATAGTTGAAGGAGATTATGAACATAATGTAAAATACATACTTGAGAAGCTTTCTAGTAGATTCTATCAAACTGGACAGGACAAGGCTCACCTAACCAAACAAATAAAAAAAGAAAGACCCATTGAAAAAAGAAACGTATAAACAGGACAAATATCAACTAAAAAAAGACACAGACGAATTGAATAAGTATAGAATTAGAATTAGGGCAATACTTGCGAATAGTGAAGTCTTCTCTTTGGGGCAAGGATTACAACAAACAAGAAATTCATACAAAGTTAATAAAGATGGCCGCTACGGCATGTTACAAATTGATTTGCCTGAACTTACTGGTCATCATAAACTTATTGCTAGACAAGGAAAAACAGTTGTGCTAGATATGAAAGTGGATGATGATTTTATAGACTTGGTGACAAAGCGTTACAATGATAGAAAAACATACACAAAGCTGTCACAAGATGTTTTCAAACAACTGACAGAATTATCTTGTTTGCCAATTCATAAAGGTTCTTCAAAGTACAAGAATATTTTAGGGGTTTGTGCAGAAAATAACAATAGTCTTGATGATTTGGTTAATGATCTGGAGATAGTATGTGGAAGTATTGAATCGGGAAATAATAGTCCACAGTTGACGAATAAAGGTATTCGTTATTAAAAAATGGTAATATATCTGCCGAAGAAAATGAGCAATTGTTTTCTAAATATTTCAATTAATCTAATTAATATAATAAAAGACATTAAAAGCAAAGAGGAATTAATTAGTTACTTGAATCGACAAGCGGCATAATACAGACTTAGTTATAAATTATGCGGTAGAATTAACATGGGGTTGCAAATCACAAGTGGAATAATTGGTTGCACTGCTGCATTGGCATTGGTTCCAGCAATTCCTGTTTTCATAGCCATCGTTGGAGCAATACCCCCAATAATTGCGGTTTTGATATAGCAGAGAAAAAGGTTTTATTAAAATCATATCATAGGAGTTTTAAACAACTTCTTTCATATGTGCAAACATCTAATATGCCGGATGGGGAGATTATCTCATCTTGCCTTTCTAAAATACTCCATTTGCAGCAAAATGATAGTTTTACTGAACCTCTGAAAAGGTATATTGAGAAATGTAAGTTAAATGGTTACTAAAAGTAACCATTTAACTAGTGGGCATGCTAGAAGCATCCGTCCAAGTTGAATGGTTACTAAAGCAGTTCTTTTTCAACTTGTTTCCATATGGTATCGTACTTGTCTCTAGTGGCTTTTGTCTTAATTGGCTTTGTTTCTTTTTTTATTTCTAATAGCTTGAATATCTTCTGGAAAATGTAATTAAATTTAATTACTCTTTTCCGGGGTCCTGCCTTATCTAAAATGTTTACAGTCTTGTAAAACAAATCCTCACATCTCTGCTTATCTATTGGAGATAACTTATACTTTTCTAAAAGTTTTTCTAAATGATATCTTCTGTGATAAACGCTCTTCTTGCGAACTCCCCGATAATCTGCAACAAGATCATATCCATTGTGAGTCCCACATTCGAAACAAATAAGTTCTCCGTTAAAAACTCTGCACGTGCTATTACAATTTGCACATGCTTACGTGCAATTATAGCGAAGTTTATACCCAACACAATCTTTACAATGTGTCTTTTTGTCGACTATGTAAAACAAAGAGCAATCCATGGAAAAAATCAGAAGAATCAAAAACACCTAATACTCTCTTACAATATATACAGTTTGCCATATAATATACTATTATTATTATTTATTTATTTAGGGCTTAAAAGATTAAGAATAGTATAATATTATATGGTATATACAGATGACATAGAAAGTCTCAGGAAAGATTGCGAGAAGCAGGCTTTGTTGGTTGATTTTGAAGGTATGCAAAAAATGGATAGGGAACTATTACTTTTTATAAACTTTAAGGATTTGACTGAAAAGATTATAACCGAAGCCCAAAAGATGAAATTGCCATGGAAAATAAGAAAATATGATGTAAAAAGATTAAACAGATTGCGCGACAAAATGATCACACGAGCGACTAACTATTGTTTTTTTCATTTATTACTACGGTAAGTTATTGAAACTTGATATTAGTTTTTTGCTGGTTAAATTAATTAATTAATTAATTATGGCATAAAGATTTCCGTATTATATATATTATATAATGAGCGTAAAAGAAATTAAAAGATCCCCAAAACAATATAGTAAGGTTTTCTCTGTAGATATTTTGGATAGATTAAGTCCACTCGCTCAGCTTCGTCTGACGCGAAAAACAATTACAGAAATCCTCAAGGCGGAATTACAAAGAACTAAAGCATTTAAATTATGTGTTACCTTGAAAATGACTTTCGCTAAATCGGTTGAAGATGCAGCTTCCACAACTACATACAAAACAGCTTACTTTGCATCAAAGGCGGCAATAATTTTGGGTAAAAACGATATCAAGGATGCTTTAGATACAGCAACTGATGAAATTATGAGAAGAATTGGAAGCTGGCTCTCCGAGAGAATTGGCTGGGTAAATGAATCAGTAGATATGCAGTGTGTAAACAGGGTGAAGTATAAGCCTTTGATAGGCAGCTCTTATTTAAAGTTACCAGAAGAACTTTCTAATGCTAGAAAAAGTTTAATAAATATAAAAAATGAAGAAGATGACGAATGCTTTAGTTGGTGTCATGTGGCATATACGTTTCCTGCCAACACTAATCCCCAAAGAATAACAAAGTACAAAAAGCATATTGGTGATCTTTATTAAGGTTGAAGTACATTTCCTGTAACATTAAAGCAAATTCCCAAAATAGAAAAACAAAATAATATTTGTTTTAAAATATTTGGATATGAGAAAAGTGGGGTGTATCCGCTGTACATATCAAAAAAAAAGCTGAAGAAATAGTGATATGCTTTTGATTGTCGAAGAAGGAATTAACCATTATGTGTGGATAAAGGATTTCAACAGTTTAATGTTTAATCAAACTATGCACGAGGGAAAGAAATGGTTCTGTAAAACATGTCTGCAATGCTTTACATTAGAAAAAGTCTTGGACAAGCATAAACCTGATTGTCTTTCTCCAAATGGCAAGCAAGCAATAAAAATGTATTTTGCGAGTGAAAATGTTTTCTTTAAAAACTATGAGAGGCAATTAATGGTTCCATTTGTTATATATGCTGACTTTGAAGCAATAACAGGAAAGATCTCTTCAGCTACAAATAATCCAAAAAACTCGTATACAAATGCATATCAACAACATACTGATTGTAGTTATGGATACAAGGTTGTCTGCTGCTATGCAGTAGGAACGCCAGCCCAATGGCGTAGGAATATTTATCAAACAAGGTCACGTGATAAAATCGATAACAAAATGACATTATCGGGAAAATTGTCACTGGTCAGATTTCTTCACCTCTTATTTATAAACTGTGATTATAACAAAACACAATCATAGATCGTTGTTAAAGTAATAATATTCACAAACTACATTGGTCGAACATAATTGGTGTACACTTCGTGTAATTTCCATTAATAGTTAAAGGTATTTTTCAAAGGGATGAATTTAGGTTGTTTTAAGGTTTAAATTGCCAAAAATGCGCTTTTAAATCAAAATCGATTTATTTCGTCATTTTAGAAGCGAGAATAAGAACAAATACATGTACGCGTAGATAAATCTTGCCTCTGTCCATATGCACATTTTTAATGAAATCGGAGACAAGTACTTTTTTTCCCCCAAAATTAACTTAAATGACCCACGGACGCAAAGACGGCATAATGCATATACATTTACAGACGCGACCGGATACACAAGAAATGAAATAATTCCATTATTTCAATACATATATTTCAAATGTATGTATCCATGCATTTCAGATTACAATTTTGATCTATACATGCTTTTGGTTTATGCCGGAGTGCTCAGAATAGGTTTTAACAAACCAAATTGTAACGGTACGTCGGGAAAGGAAATGAGGATAGTGAAAATATATGTTGCAGTGCTAATTTTCCGAATCCGAAAAAAATGAAGTTTTAACAGCGAGAATGAATTTTTTTTCATGAAAGTGTTCATTGACATGTCTACTATTAAAACCCAAAATTTAAAGTCAATCAGAAAAAAGTACTTTTATTCCCCAAAATTAACAAAGTACACCGTGTTCGCTAAAATATGAACAATCGCCTTTCGAAGTTAATGTACACACGGGATATAAAACCATGAAATTGTGAAATCCTTTTTAAGAGATATATTGATTTCAACATTGTTCTGTATTTAATAAGTTATTAGAGTAGAATTTTTACAGTTTTTCTCAAGGACACCATTACGGTAGTATCCCTGCAACCCCGCCCCTCATTCCACCCCCACCACCCTGCATACCGTATTGATTAAGTTGTATATAGCTGCGAATGCGCAGTTTTATTCAAATTCGATTTATTTCATCATTTTAGAAGCGAGAGAAAAAAACAAAAGCATGTACGCGTAAATACATCTTTCCTCTGTAGATATGTAAAATATAAAAAAAATCGGAGGCAAGTACTTTTTCCCCCCGAAAATTAACGAAGTACACCGTAATCGTTTAAATACGCCGGATCGACGTTCCAATTCGATGTTCGCACGGAATAAACTTGTGGAATCATGAATTCATTTATAAAGATAAATCGATTTAAGCATTGTTCAGTAGTTGTTATATTATTGATGTACTATGTTCACAGTATTTATGAGAGCAACATTACGGTAGTATCCCTCCAACCCCGTGGGCTTCCCCCCTCCAACCCGTACACACAATACGTTGTGTATTGATGAGAATGCGCCTTTTATTCAAATCGATTTATTTCGTCATTTTAGAAGCGAGCATAATAACAAAATCATATAGATACATCTTTCCTCTGTATATATGTAGAATTTCAATAAACGGATAAGTAACAGGACCGTTCGACCCAAAGACGGCAATAATCATATTCATTAAGGAAAGACGACCGGCAACAGAAACAATTAAATAATTTCGTTATGTAAACATATATTTAAAATGTATGTGTCCATGTATTTTACACTAAATGTTTGATCTATACATGCTTTGGGTTTATGTCAGAGTGGCCAATTTATTTTAACAAACAATGTTGCAACGGTATATCGGAAAATGAAATCATGATGGCGGCAACATACGTTGCAGAGTTAATTTTTGAAATCCGATAAAGCGATAAACTAATATAAGTTTAACAGGCAGAAAGAAGTATATTCTTTCAACTGTTCGTTTAAAACTGAGGGGGTGACTCGAGTTTTAAAGAAAGCAAGATTGGCATGTGTCCCTTTAACCAAGTAAATAAATGTCAGTAACAAACATGATTATGTGTAGACTCGAAGATTTCATAACATAAACGTGGACATGACATTGTGTCATGGAGCACTTGCCAGATTTGTGGTGTTGTGAAACACTGTACGCGTGAATCCAAAAAGTGCGGGTCGTTTATATTTATAGGGCATATATAGTTACATATATATATTTATATATATTATTCTTTTATATTTATATGGTCCCAGAACGCAGTCATACTCACTACTATATTGAAAGTAAATACTGGATATACATGTGCGGTGCGTTACGATCTGTAGTATTTGAAAACAGACATATTAAACATTTCCCTGAACATATATACAATATTCATAGAATTATTTTTTCCTGAAAAAAGGATACATGTTTGTTTTGAGCAGTTGAAATCTACTATATTCTGCGAATATTGCTACTTTGAAAATTTGAATACGTCTGTTTTCATCAAATAGCATGTTTTGTTTGTTTTAATATATATACTTTTTAATTTATGATTTAAAAAAAAAATGGATGATCGGAATATGTCTTACACACTGTTGAATCATGTAATTTAACAACAAGTGGTTTGGTTCACAGGCGACAGTATCGGTGAACAAAACCACTTGTTTTACCGGATTCAACATGGTGCAAGAAAATATTCATATATTATACCATTAATATTATAACATGTGTGTTGTAACATATGCTTATCCTTGGATAGTGGATGTCTGCAGGAAACTTGACCTTTTACCTAAAAATCACACGATCATCCTCTTTCAACTGTCCACCAATGAAGTTTCATGAAATTTGCTTTAGGTAAGAGGAAAAACTGTGTGGGCAATACTTTTCATTTTCCGGTCATGGTAACGGACCTTTCAACTACTGACTTCAAAATAAACAGGGATTATCATTTCACCAAAGGCAGTCAAAGTATGAAGTTTTATGAAATTAGCTTCAGAGAAAGTAATAAAGAGTTTGTACAAAGTTTCGTCAAAATCCAACAAGTAGCGCAGACAAGATTTAATCTGTCTCACCTACCACATTGTGGTGGAAGACATAATTATAAAGACAATATTTTAGTTCATATGTATACTTTATTAAGTAAATAATTGAGCGAACATAAACTTCAGCATTGACTCTGGACAGTGGTGTACATGGAGTCTTCTTCCACATGACGTGCAGACTGAAAGAAAAGAAAGTCATAGAATAAAAAGTTAATATAAGTGGAGCAGAGTATTCAATTTGAATCAGGTATTGCGAGTGGGAGCTAGGGCATGTTTAGGGGAATGGGACAGTTTAAAATTTAATTATTGTTTAACGCCTCATCAACACGTTGTTTATGTTATTTCGAGCCGCCCGAAAGAGAGAAGGAAAGATACATAGGCATCCAGGAACCCTGCCCTACGCTTACTACCGATTTGATACCTATGGTTCTTAAACGTGCTTGGAGGACAGACTCCGATACACAGGACCACCCGGTTTACGTTCCCATCAGACGAATGAGGCTAGCAGGACATATCGAAGTAACCCAGTGGCGCCAGTAAGAATTGAGTCCGTGTTCACTGGATTCAAAGCCGATATGCTATAAACGTCCCTTGACCAAAACTGAGTAAATGGCACATCAAGTAAAGGGCCAATACATATTATATTGTGTATCATACGAGTATATGATTGAACTGACATGATTATAGAACCATTTTAATGTATTTTTCACCCAACAGTACAGCAAGAATCTATTATAAGGAAAGTTAAATCTGACAGAGGGTGCAATGCTCTATGAGCCATTTTTACTAGAAGGGGAATAAGTCTTGCCAAAAATCTAAAATTGTTAAATTTTACGCGTTTTGTTCATAGGATATTTTACTTTAATGACTTAGTAAGGTCATTTTACATGGGGAGAAAACAATAATATACAACTATTTATTTTTTCTCTCAAAACTTGGTGATGCCTCTAGTTTTAGAAATAAAACATGATTAAATAGGGCAGTTGAGAAGACACTTTTGTAGATGTGTGGTCTGTTCTGATGTGAAAATGTGTAAAACAGACACAAGATTGAAAATTTGCTCAGTGTCCCTTTAATAAATTGGGGACCCATCACATAGACCAATTAGTTGATGTTAAAGGGACACACGGCAATCTTGAAGTATTTATCAAGCTTTAACATTAGCATCCCCATTTGTTAACCTGGTAACATTTTATATTTAAACCTGCTTGCATTAAAGGTTAAATAAAAGTGCTTCATTTTGTCTTCGTTATTCTATCAAATACTCAACTATATTATCAGTCAGGGGTGTAACTGATTGAAGTTATTCTCCAAATATCTTGTACACGTTATTATTTCGTAGCAGTGAACTTCCTTGGAAAATCGCTGTTTATTTTGAAATTCGCGGTAGTTTACGTCATTGCTACTGCTCAAGGCATGTAGCAAGACGGGAAGTACCAGCAGCATTGACAGCATGGAAGCTGATTTGACGGAGAGTGATAATTTTCCGATTTTTATGCGCTTTTTTTCACAAAATTGATCAAATTTGAGTAATTTCAGACACATATTTATATCCTTTCCCATGTTTTTCGGCGCCTACCGTATTTTTTCCCTGTTTTATTGTACCTTTCCCTGATAAAGTTAGTCAACAATGCTCGTACGCATCGCCGATAAACTTCTACGCATCGTGTTGGAAGGTTGATCGGTCTAAGAAAAATGTAACTTGTGTAAGTTATTGTCTGCTAAATGTCGGAAAGTTGAAAAATGAGATAAGATAACTCGTGCAGGCTTGTTCGTATATTCATCGTCATCGTTCATGTTTATATATGATGAACATGTACGTGCACTTTGGGAAATGAAATTGTATGGGACAGCTGTTCAACATGTTATTTGTTTAAATAAACATGATAAATAAAAATGATGTTAAATATTAAATACCAATTGAAAGTAAATTGTGTGAAAAACGTTTTTTGTATGTCCTGTAACCATGGTAACAGTTTTAATAACTTACATTTAGAGAGCAACCTCAATGGGAAATGAGATGAATTATATCGTAGACAGAGAGGTATGGCCAAATGTATATGCTATATGTGGGAGAGGATATTGGGTGGGGTCAGAGACAAGGAATAAGAAATGACGGGAGTAGGGAGATGAGGTGGTGGTGTGTGGGAGATTTTTAAAATAACAATATAGTAAACAAAATGATAGAGAAGTAATAAAGGGGGACGATGGAGGGCGAAGACTATCCCTTGTACACGCCTCCTCCCTGTTACATGCTTGCGTTGGTTTCTGAGCATGCTGATGGGGTACCAAGCTTACTAAATGGCTACGTACTGCATAACCTGTAGTTCTATGTTCATCATGTTTATCGACAAGGCAGTTCTCAGTTTATTACGAGCCAGTTTTCAGAAAGAAGAGTAGGACTCTAATATGCTAATCATACTAATAGTTCCCTGTCTAGTTGGTATGTTTTGAGGTTGAGCCTCGATCTGCAGTCATTGATAACTTATTTGAGTTATTGTTTATGTTACTTAAAAATATGGAAGGGAATAGTGAATCTCTGGAAGCCATTATTTTCTACAAATAAACATAATTTATATTACTTAAAAAAAGGTCCTGCTGAGTGACCATGTTGACTACCGAGTGATGCCCTGTTAATGTTAAACCCATGGCACTTAAAATATAAGTAACTTAATAAAGTTATATAACTGTACACAGTTATGAAATCTAATTTGAGTTGTTGTATTTTTCAAAAACATGATTCGAACAGGCAATCATCTTACATGTTCGTGATCCTAATGATATTTATTTTTGATAATTTATCTGTTTACGCTATTTTGTTTTTATTTAAGAAATAATAAATATGTACCTGTGTTTTATCAGTGAATAAAATACAGTTCGGAGTTCGGATGCGTAGTAATTAAATCACGAGGGCGTTAGCACGAGTGATTTAACTACTCGCATCCGAACGACTAACTGTATTTTATTCGCCGATAAAATACAGGTACGTATTTATTATTTCGATTCTAACACAACAATAACCCCATTGTTTACGCTATTGTTGGGGCACTATATATTATCTCGGAGGTCAAGGTAATCAGGCTGCTATCAGGCTATCAGGCTACTATGTTTACATGCTGTTCCATTGGGCGCCCCCGTATGCAAAGTTCTACGTTTCTATACACGCAATTGACTTGTTTCAAGTTACGTGACAAACAATTGTCATTGCTTACGTCATGTACCTTGTGCTATATGACGTCAAAAGTTCTCAAATTGTTCAAGATGCTTAGTCATGTTATATGTACTGATGCATATGATGGGTTTATATCGGGTGTGTGCACGGTTTGGCAGCACGGCACGTTTGTTGTTTTTAACATTTCATTAACATTAATGTTGAGTTTGTCTTCGTGACGTATATTTACCAAGTGACGTCAGGGGCGTAGCTCGCCCTCTATTCATGTGGATTCATAATTGTGGTAGGGGGGTCCGAGGGCATGCCCCCACGGAAAATGTTGAAAACAATGGTGCAATCTGGTGCATTCTGCTTTTGTCAGAATCATGTGGATTCAGCCGCGTACTCGCGTATAGGCAGCTACGCGCCTGGACGTCATTTAACGCGGCGCCTCCAACGGATGAAATATACGCGGGGAATTAATGGAACAGCTGTATTTTATCGTAGAATAACATACATCGGTCTCTCTTCTTTGTGTATATGAAAGACTGCGGAGGCCGTGTTAGAATTAAATGCAAACTAATTATACCATGACTAACTTAATAACGTGATGCAGTTATATAACTGTATGCAGTTATAACGTTATTATAACTGCATTCAGTTATCTGGTATTATGCCTAAACAAAATAGTGATTTGTTTCCCGTACCGAGCTGTTGACTGCGAAGTGATGTACTGTTAATGTTAAACCCATGGCATTTAAACAAATAAGTAATTAATAAAGTTATATAACTGTACACAGTTATGAAACCTAAATGTGAGCTGTTATATTTCTAAAAACCTGATTCGAACCGGCATCATTTTACATGTTTGTAATCTCCCCACGCCTCGAGGTAAAATCCTGGATCCGCGTATGTGGATCCTGGGATCATATCTATGAAACTCTTGAGTTAAAAAATGTTTTGCTTTTTTAATTATGTTATTTTTAACTTTCGGATATATATTAAAGCGTATTTCCACCACTTAGATTTTAAGAGAAGGTAATGGCTTCGCCCCAGAGAGAATGAAAAAACCCGCAAAAAATAACTTTATTTTTTATATTGGCACTAATAATAAATAAGAGTATTTTTGAACATCTTATATTTTATATTGAAGTTTATAGTATGAATATATACAAAGGAAAAACAGATATTCAAGTAGGAGTTTGTGTTTATTTATAGGGTATAATAGTATATACGTGTATGGTGTATTTATACAAAGGGTAC
>JAWPHD010010629.1:87500-91813 GCA_037043455.1 Cyrtodaria siliqua
AATGTTAAACCCATGGCACTTAAACATATAAGTAACTTAATAAAGTTATATAACTGTACACAGTTATGAAATCTAATTTGAGTTGTTCTATTTTTAAAAACCTGATTGGAACAGGCAATCATTTTACATGTTCGTGATCCTGATGATATTTATTTTGATAATGTATCTGTTTATACATGTATTTTGTTCTTTTTAGCTTATCTAGTTTAGCACCGGTGTTAATGACAAAATAACAAGTTTTATTTCAATAGCAAATATTATTTGCATATTGTATTAGGTATTCGCTAAATACTACCTGATACTTTATATTTTTGAAGATAGCATCGAACATTGTTTTATACTGCCATATCTGATAGGGCAGCAACAATACTCCTACATGACGATACGATACGTATCACGATATACAGGGCTCACGATGCGATACATTTATCAACTGATACAGTTAACGATCCCATCCAGCAAATATATATGTTTTTGTATCCATTTTCAAACATTCATAGTTACCTCTTTTCAAGAATGTCCATCTTATTCCTGAATAGGATAGCCTTCCTGGCAATACAAATTGACCCATGTCTTAAATATCAACAAGACTCGTTACTCAAAGCAGAGCGTACATATGTTTGTATTGTGTTTTTTTTCGGAGTTTTTGGTTAATCGCTGGACCTTTAATATCTAGGTCTTTAACGATTCACCAAATATTCGAAACACCGCTGTATTTTGCCGTATGTTCGGTTTTACATTTACATTTTTATGGGAATTTAAGGAATAGGCAATACCTCTTGTGTCCCATATTCCAAATCCCGAGTCCAAATCAGTATCTTGAATCATTCGATGAGATTCTGACACGTCTCTGTTCAAGAGAGTACTTATTTAAAGCTGAAAGTCTTTCTGAGATTTCTTAGCACTGGTACTGGTTTGGTTGCTCGGTGGTATAATTTTTCTAAACATGAAATATGCTTACGATAATAAGGGCTCCAAACCTGAACACAATATTCTAATAGAGGACGTATATAACTGGTATATATAATAATAAAGATTTTTTTATCAGAGTGTTTAAATATTATTTTCAAATAACCGAGACCTTGCATCGCTTTCTTTGCTGCCGCACTACACTGCTTACTTGGCTTTCCAGTTTTACTGATAATACCTCCCAAATCACTTTCTGAATCTGAATTTTCAATATCTATATTGTTTATATATTCTGCATTATCATTACCAAAATGGATTGTTTCACACTTGGCTACTTAAATCTCGGAAGCCCTAGATCTGACCATGATTGTAATGTATTTAAATCATCTTGTAATATATTCATATTTTTACAGGAATTGAAAATCTTTGTATCATTCACAAAAAAGCTGTGATTTACTGCCAATAATATATGGTAGTTCATTTATAAAGAGTATAAACATAAGAAGCCCCACTACTTATCCTTGGGTACCCAACTTAAGACGTCTTTTTCTGTAGATGACTGTCCTCTAATAACTATTGTTTGTTTACGTCCAGTAAGAAAACCTTTTATCCATAAAAAGACCTTACCCTGTATCCCGTAAGCCTGTATCCAGTTTCAATAAAAGTCTCATGTTCAACTGAATCAAGTGCACTTCGGTAGTCAAGATATACAACATCTGTAGTTACCTTTTACAAAGATATGTTGATTTTTGCTGATCACATGTTCTGAATTCAAGTGAACAAGCATGCTTTCTTTGAATATTGATTCAATTATTTTACAAGAAACACATGTTAAACACATGCTGCCTTTTTGGTTTGAGAATAGTTCATGACGGGGTTTCTTTATTTACACTGTTCCGTATTTTGGGATGAAGTAGGGTAAGTGTGAGGCGCCCTATAAACTGGTTTAAACCCCCAAGCGGCCTATTTTGCCACTGACCGTTCCAAGGTGATACCTTACTGTCAACCTGTTTTGTGAGTGAGTGGTAGTTTTTCTTTACCCTCGCTTTATGGCACTGGGCCTTTTGGCGAGCTTTTCGTCAGATGATTATCGGTTTGCAGTTGAGTCCGGGAAGGGTTGGAGTCTCTCGTTCAAAGTAGATTAGTTGGTTGCAGCAGTAGATTAGAGATGGTGGCACATCAGTGTAGAAACCCCTTGCAAAGTCTGTTGAAGATTGTTATTCCAAGTAGATTACTAAGTCCAATTGAAGATTTTGACCAATCGGATTGCCTGCAGAATTGTGATAGGTCAATCCGATTGTCGGCTCGAAAAGATGTTGGAAGCTCCCCGACCAATCAGGACACAGGAGAATTGAAGCCTCTCAAGTAGGTCAATCCTGTTGATTGTGGATCCCGTGATCGTTTTCCCGTGATGTTTACGTTCTAGAACATAACCCAAAATAGTGAACGACCCCCGGAAAGTTCCCCAACTTTTGCGGAGGTGGTGTTACGGCGTCCTCCATTCTGTGTATGCTCCATAGTTCGTAGGTTGATTGTATCCGTGGTGGTTACGTCTCGGCAGATTACAAAAAACGGCCCTGAGAAGGGCCACGGTATCACCCTAGTGTGGGGTGTATACCATATCAGAACGTGTTGATACGCTTTCAACGTTCGGCTCGATGGGAAAGAAATAAATAGAAACAATCCACTGGGCCCGACGTTGATGGTGGTCGATGATGTTCGTCACGTTCCGGATCCCCCTGCAGGACGCGTCGACATCGCTTGAAGAAACTTAGTGCTGATGACAACTAAAACACTCCGTCGTAGATGGACACGTCCTGCTGGTTCGGTGGTGTGAACGGGAATCCTGTCAACCTGTTTTGTGTGTGTAATACCTTTATTCCTTATTAACCATTACGTGTTCCGAGTATTAACTTTCATACCGCATCCAACCCCTGCTCCAAGAAGGGAAAACGGGGTTAATAGTTAAAACATATTTATTTTTACATCGATTGCGAAACAAGTTATTGCAACATATTAATCACTCTCGATGGCTTCCTGTATAGAACAGTACTAAGCAATGTGGATTAATTATCTTGCTCAAGGATAAATAACGTGGCCGCGGCGAGGATCGAACCCACCACCCCTCGATCTGGAGTTCGGCGCTGTAGCACTGGACTACGCACTCCACTACGGGGTTGGTTGGCTTAAAACCTTAATTCCGGCATAAAACGTTTGCAAATTGTCAAATTAAAACATGTAATATGTAATTTTAAACAGGTTATCACGTTTTGTTTCAATAAACAATGTTTTTAAACGTGTTTTATTGTCGAAATATCGCTTATAAAATCCTGCTATATAACCTTTCCCATCGCTTAATGGAATTAAGGCGGGACCACGTAATGTTTGTCGTTTTGCGTGTTTTTGTGTTTACTGTGTTCTGTGAAAGCTCCATTTCATGTTCGACTTTTATATTTATTTTCAGAAATAACTTATCACTTTACTAAATAACTTAAACAAGTTATGTTTTACCCCCAAAAGATACATGCCTATTGCTACACGTGAAATGTGGTTACTTATTCAGAAGTAGCTTATTTAAGTTATTTTTCTTCATTATCCATATTAATATGTAATAACCAACACAAGGATGACCCAACAAAAATAGGAGAATCTTTCGTTTAAACTAAGCTAATGACATAATAATCAACCTCCTGATACATCTAGTTATTTATATGTGTGGTAAATAATAAACAATAACTTGTAGGAGTTATGGTGGACCCTTCAGATTAAGAAATAACTTGTTTAAGTTAGATAAATTGTATAAGTTATTTAGATAACTTGTATAAGTTATTTAGCAAGTAACTTAAATTAGTTAACACTACTTACTGTCTATGTACCCTGTCGATGTAACATTTTAAATGGAACTTAAAAATGGTAAACATTTTAACCGCATAATATTGATGATGTGATTACTTGTAAACAGAAAAGATTAACATCATAAATGTCATTTTTTGTTTATAACTTTGATAACATTTTAAATTTTATAAATGAGTTTCTGTGAATCTGTGTTCTGACGAATCTGTGTGGTGTGACAGTAGAGTCAAGAGGCATGTTATGTGAATACACCTTTCTAAACTGTACATGCCGCTTATCATTTGTAATACGACCCAGTTTTCAGAAAGAAGAGTTGGATTCTAATATGCTAATTATGCTAATAGTTCCCTGTCCATTGTGTATGTTTTGTATTTGAACCTCGATCTGCAGTCATTGATATAACTTATTTGAGTTATATTTTATGTAACTTAAAAATATAGAAGCACAGAGCACATCTCTGGAAGCCATTATGTTTTGCAAATAGACATAATTAATATTACTGTAAACGAAAATGTCCTGCTGCATGACCACGTTGACTGCAGAGTGATGTA
>JAWPHD010010630.1:0-91807 GCA_037043455.1 Cyrtodaria siliqua
AGTTTGTTCATAACTCAATACCGTTTATAGACACGTTGTTGACACATTGTTGGCATCCCTATGGGTACGAAATTTGCACCTCTTGTCTAAGATTTGTAATACTATGAAAGCTACTTAGAGCCTTTCACCAGATACTCTTGACAGATGTCAACGAAGCTTTTAATAAACCTGTAAGCTTTTAATAACACCTTTCGGTAGCTGGATAACTTATTGACAACCATTTCCTTTTCTACAAAGCCAATACTATCTATCATGAAGAACTTCAACTCAACAAAGCTCATATTACTGATACTGTCGCTACTTTTCAAGATTGACTTTTTCCTATTGAAAATAGAGTAATAATAAGCAAAGTCTATGAAAGGGAAAGATGATTTTGACATTCCATTTGTTAAGGACTATTGGTCGGCCATTTTTATAAAAAAAAAAAGATCCAAAAGGAATGGGGTACGATCAAGTGAAATTTTCAACCAAATGGATAACATAGGCATGAGCAATGTCAACCATATAGTACATGACAGTAATTCAACACCATTGATGTGAACAAAATATCAAAAACAATAGTTATATTGCAAAAATAGTTGGCGAAAAGTTTGGACCAATATTCCTTAATTATCCCCATTTAGACCTGGTGTAAGAGGGCTATCACTAACCTTTTCGACAAACAGGTATTTCGGGTATCCATGTGCCGTCCTTGTTTCTTGATCCTTCTCTCGTTTTATCTAGATAGCGATTTCTAAACAGCTCATATCCAGGTTCGCAACCTATGCATATTTCCTCATCATGTTTGAATACTTGATCGTTTGAGTGCTTACATCTACGTCTATCCTTCTTATAGATCAAGGTTCCATCGTTACGATTAACAGTGGCCTTTCCTGTAACAAGTACGACATTGTTTGAATCAGACACTGTTTGAATCAGAAATAAGACTTCCTGCGAGGCCTAGGTTCTTTTTTGTAATTTAAAATCATGAATTCAAGAATTTCGTAATAAATTTGTTTTAGATTACTAATGATTTTATTTCCTCGCATATTACTCAGTGATTACATTCATTAAACTACTTTCATGTGTAAACTTTCACAAACTTCTTCTGTCGTGCTCGGCCGTTTCCAATGGTCCATTATCTTAATATTTTTCCACTATGTACTGGATTCCTAAATTAAATAAAAAGCCAATAAAGCTCGTTTTATTTCGAATTCTACTGCCTGCACGCACCACTACAAATATCTGCAAACTTTTAACTTCTTGTCTTACTGCCGTTAAAGATCATGTTGAGCAAAAGTGTGCTAAAGCTTATCAAACTCTGGGATTGATTTATGTTGGAAAATTTAAATTAAATTTGCAATAATCGTCAAGCTTCATCTGTAAGTACTTATCAGTACTCAACACTATATACAACTGTGTTTGTTGTCCAAGGGATCCCCTTTTAGTATTTATTGACTTTCACACTAGCGTTTGTTTAGTGCTGTGTGGCGGCTGTACAAAGTTGCCCCGACTACAGATCAGTAGTGGTATCACTTACTTGGACAATCAAGCCAATTATGCGTGGTTTTAAAGTAGAATATCGCTGAACCTGGTGCTGAGAGGTGTTGCACTTTACATGGCCTCCCATGAACAGACAAAATAAAACAGATTACATCCCTCTATTGAACATAGGGAACTAATTAGTAAAATCTGAAAAAAATTGATATTGTTTATTATACCCTCTTACAGGGGGATATTCCCCGAGCTACTTCTTATGGGGTCTATTTATTTCAACTTATTCGTTTTTTTAGAGCTTGTAGTCAAGTTGAGAGCTTTAATAGTCGTTACCTTGTATAAATAGGGAACTATTCTATCAGGGCTGTTTTTATAAAACATTTGCAGAGTTTTATCATCGTAACCCTGATCTATTTGTAAAATTATAAAAGTAATTTAAAAACTATTCTGGACAAGGACGATCACAGTTTGTATGGTCTTGTGATTTACAAACTTCGTAAGATCCTTGGTCATGATCACTTTCATACACTCTTATTAGAGGTAGTGATCCAATGCTTTTGCAACGCAATGCATGCGTAGTGGTTGACCCATTTCCTGTTCGCCACTATAGTTTCTTCTTTGATTGTGCGATGACCTGACCTATTATGGACCTTATGAAGACGTTGACGTAAATCCTCAAAGGACGGTAGCGTTTGATGCTTGTCTTATATCTTGTCGTACCTTTAATGGTTTGTTCTCATGTTGCCCTGGCTTCTGCAAAGTCATTGATTTGTGGTTTTCGAATCTTTTGGCTGTTTATATTCATATATACATGATCATTTATGCCTTCTTCTTTTCTTCTTCTTACTCTTCTTATTCTTCTATTGCAAATTAACGCTGTCTTGTTTGATAAAGAATAAAACGTGGTGGGGTTACACTGTCCCGTTTTACTGGGATGACACTGGTTTAAACACAGCGACCTTTTGCCACAGACCATTCCAAGGCGGTAGCCCTATTATCAACCCTTTAATTTTGTGATGTCATATCTTGCCTTTCATCTTTATAATGACTGTTTGTTTCTATGCTTGTTTTAGTTGACTGTGGTCCTTAAATCTACAGTGTCTGTTCGACTTTTATATTTGCTTCAACTAAAGATAGTTCAAATCGTGTGTTATGCATACAAAACAAAAAGAGACCATCAACTGTTGACAACCTAATAATATCGGATAGCTGCTATAAAGCTGTTGGCAAGCGAATACCATAACACGTCCAGATACAAAACCACTACACTTTAGATCACAAATGTCAAGTACGACTTTTTGATCTCAACTTTTGATTGGTGACCATCTTGTATTATGAAGTTACGATCTCGTGTTCCAGTTATGCTGGATCTCACGAGAAGCTTCAGCCTCGAGTGCGATTCTGACGATATGACACAGCCACAAGAGGTGATGCAACTTCCAGAACACTTACTCTAGTTATGATCCATTTATACCTTCATAAGAAAATCGTAAAATATTACAGCACTGAATAGTAGATTAGTTTGTTTAAAAAGGTCGACGTGATACGACGTATGTAGTATAGTGATACAGAGATATATTTTCAATAGTATAGTGATACGGATTCAGAAAACCTCTGGAGGTGATACGGTGTTTCGTACGCCATTAGTTAGATGTTATTGACAGGTATGTAATAATGTATCTACCCGCTGTTAGTCCTACTGGAGACAATAATATAAATGTGACGTACTGTAGCAATGTGGCATTTTTATGTTCCACTTTTCATTTAGCTGACACTCTGCTGTGTCGCTGTTTTCCGGAAATAGATCTGCATTTTCATCACATCTGAAACACACGCATCCCAACGTTTGATTTTATGAAAATGAACTAAGAGTACTTATTACAGGCGGGAAGTGGTTAGTTCAAACATATTCGTCCAATGATGATCATATCAGAATGTATAGGTCTACCTAACTATGCAATATTTTTAGAACAAGTGAAAAGTTACAGAGATATGGAACTATTCCCAACACAAAAAAAACAGGAATTTAATGAAGTTATAATTTACTATAGGAGCAGGTAGACTATAATGCATCCATATAAATGTCTGTACACTTGATATTCAAATAATTAAAAAAGAAAAGACCCATAGAGTAACATACAATATATGTTTTGCTTCAAATGAGTATCTAAATACTCGTTGTTTGATTAGTATTATAGTATGCCTTATATCAAGCTTTTTACAAACTAATAGTCAATGTTCACATTTATTCAGCGATGATAAACAAACGCCTGTTAATTGTTATGAACACAAATACTAAAGCAAACGGTTGTGTTCAGTGAAATTGCATAGCCATATACATCCAGTACTTTTCTGTTTACATTGATGCGAGACAACGGCTATAGATACATGCCATTATGAGCATACACGTCGCCATCTCCGCTTCTTTACTTACGTGAAAAAGGCAAAACCGTAAACAGTTCCTTTGTCGTGTTCATAGATTATACTACCATGTTCTAAATTACCCATCTCTGGACACTGCAGTTCTGTCAATACAATAGAAAGAAAATACGGTGAGTTTATAACGTAGATGGAGGTTTATCCTTGATTTTATAGATAATTTCTACTAGAGCCATTTAAATGCTAATGCTGATGAGGGACAATATCCTATATTTCTGTCAAATTTGCAACTTAAATATAGATACATTGCTGGAGATCAATTAAACAGCGGGCTTGTAATAGTTGAGGCTACTTTAATACCCCAAAAAATAATCGTCCGTGTGTCCGTCCTGCGTGCTTGCGTGCATGCATGTACATAATTGGGTTTAACTACGCTATTAAAAATCGAACATCTACATTTACTGACTACAAACATCTGTATGCTAACATATACATTCACTGACTACAAACAGCTGTATGCTAACATATACATTCACTGACTACAAACAGCTGTATGCTAACATATACATTCACTGACTACAAACATATGTATGCTAACATATGCATTATCTGACTACAAACAGCTGTATGCTAACATATACATTCACTGACCAGCTGTATGCTAACATATACATTCACTGACTACAAACATATGTATGCTAACATATACATTCACTGACTACAAACAACTGTATGCTAATATATACATTCACTGACTACAATCATATGTATGCTAACATATACATTCACTGACTATAAACAGCGGCATGCTAACATATACATTCACTGACTACAAACAGCGGTATGCTAACATATACATTCACTGACTACAAACAGCGGTATGCTAACATATACATTCACTGACTACAAATAGCGGTATGCTAACATATACATTCACTGACTACAAACAGCGGTATGCTAACACATACATTCACTGACACCTACATTCACTGACACCTACATTCACTGACTACCAGTAGCTGTATTTTAACAACTACAGAAACTGACTACCAGTAGATTGAATCTAACACCTAGTCATTGACTACCAGCAGCTGTATTCTAACATCTAAAGTCACTGACTACCAGGAGCTGTATTCTAACACATACATTCACTGACTACCAGGAGCTGTATTCTAACATCGACATTCACTGACAACCAGCAGCTGTATTCTAACATCTACATTCATTGAACTACCAGCTGCTGTATTTTAACATATACCGTCACTGATCAGCAGCAGCTGTATTCTAAAATATAAATTTACTCACCATCAGCAGATTCAGTGACTACCAGCAACTGTATTCTAACACATACATTCACTGACTACCAGGAGCTGTATTCTAACATCGACATTCACTGACAACTAGCAGCTGTATTCTAACATCTACATTCATTGAACTACCAGCTGCTGTATTTTAACATCTACCGTCACTGATCAGCAGCAGCTGTATTCTAAAATATACATTTTCTCACCATCAGCAGATTCAGTGACTACCAGCAGCTGTATTCTAATACATACAGTCACTGACTACCAACAAATTAAACACATACATTCACTGAATACCAGCAGCTGTATTTTAAAATCTACATTCACTCACTACCAGCTACTGTATTCTAGCATCTACTGTCCTAATCAGTAGCAGCTGTATTCTAAAACCTGCATTTACTCACCATCAGCAGATGCAGTGACTAGCTACAGTCATTGACTATCAGCAAATTTATTCTAACACTTATAGTCACTGACTGCCAGCAACCGTATTCTAACATCTACATTTACTGAATACCAGAAGCTGTAATCTAACTCCTGCATTTGCTGACTACTAGCTGCTGTCCTGTAACATCTACCGTCACTGATCACCAGCAGCTGTATTCTAACACCTGCATTGACTGTGTTGTTTATTATCTACATTCGTGGATGTATTTCTAACATCTACATCCACGGACTACCGGTAGCTGTATTCTAACGTCTGCATTCACTATCTACCAGCAGCCGTATTCTAGCGTATACACTCACTGTATTCTAGCATCTACACTCACGGACTACCAGCAGCTGTATTCTAACATACGCATGCAATGTCTACCAGCAGCTATATTCTAGAATCTACACTCACCACTGACTACCAGCACATTCACTGACTACCAGTAGATATATTCTAACATTTATATTCACTGACTACCAATCTCTGTATTCTAGCATCTGCATTCACGGTCTATCAGCAACTGTATTCTAGCATCTAAAGTGTCTAACTACCAGCACATTCACTGGCTATCAGTATCTGTATTATAAGACTTACCAGCAGCTGTATTCTAACATCTACATGCATTAGCTATCAGCATCTATATTAAAAATCTACGAACAGCTGTATTCTAACATCTGTATTCATTGACTACAACAGTTGTATTTAAACATCTACATGCACCGACTATCAGCATATGTAATATAACACCTACCAGCAGTTGTATTCAACATCTGTATTCACTGATTAACAACTGTTGTATTTAAACATCTACATGCACCGACTATCAGCATATGTAATATAACACTTACCAGCAGCTGTATTCAACATCTGTATTCACTGATTAACAACTGTTGTATTTAAACACCTACATGCACCGACTATCAGCATATGTAATATAACACCTACCAGCAGTTGTATTCTAACATCTGCATTCACTGACTACCAGCATCTAAATGCTGGATTCTAACACCTAACAGTAGCTGTTGTACAACATCTATATGCAGCTGTTTTCTAATATCTACCTGCAGCTGTAGTTTAACATCGCTATCTACTGGTTTCTATTATCTACAAGCAGCTGTATTTTAACATCTATGGTCTGCTGAATTCTAGCATCTACCAGAAGCTGTATTCTAACATCAGCCATCTTCTGGATTCTAACATCTATCATTAGCTGTAGTATAACATATACATGCAGCTGTATTTTAACATTTGTCGGTAGCTGTATTCTAATATCTACCAGCAGCTGTATTCTATCAACGACCATCTGTGGATTCTACATCTACCAGCAGCTGTTTTCTAACATCAGCCATCTGCTGGACTATAACATCTATCAGTAGCTGTATTCTAACATCTACGAGCAGCTGTATTCTAACATATATCAGCTGCTGTATTCTAACATCTACCAGCAGCCGTAGCATCTAATATTTATCAGTAGTACAACATCTACCAGCAGCTGTATTCTAACTTCTACCATCTGCTGGATTTTAACAGCTACCGTCTGCTAGATTCTAACATCTACCAGCAGCTGTATTCTAACATCTACCATCTGCTGGATTTTAACAGCTACCGTCTGCTAGATTCTAACATCTACCAGCAGCTGTATTCTAACATCTACCATCTGCTGGATTTTAACAGCTACCGCCTGCTAGATTCTAACATCTACCAGCAGCTGTATTGTAACACCTACCACCTGCTTGATTCTAACAATCTTGTTCTACCCAGGAAGAAGTGGGTATCTGCCTCAACCACAAAAAAATCGACCGTCATACAAAATAATGGGCTGATAAATGACGTTAAACATCACGGAAACATATCTTCTTCAACTTAATCACCACTATATTTAAATAATTTTCATTGTAACATAGCGACGGAGAAGATCACCTGTTTTTCAGTATTTGGCTAGCGCAGTTTTAACCACAGGGTAAACCACATTCTGAGAAGAATACACCCTTTAATTGGAATAAGTTCACATTTGGTGATCACGGTTAGATTTACAGATTTATACTCTATAAGTTATGTCTGACATACCGGTGCTACACGAGATGTATAACGAGTGCAAATTTGTATTACAAACACCTAAGAAATTAATAATATAATCGTAAAATGCCTTTTTTTGCCATGAGTTGACAATGCAGTAGTGTCCTTTGTGATTTTAGTTCATGGATTAATTATATCTTTTAAAAATATGCGATTTGTAAATATCCTTAAAAAGACATTTGCATACGTGTTTTAATTAGTCAAGTCTTTATAATGTAATACCTTACCAAAAAATCCATTCTTAAAAATATTGCAGTTAACTCATAAATTCGATTTCAAGTGATTTTATGAAATGTGTACAACTACAAGCCATAAACAATAGACCCACCGCCTTTGTCTCAGAGTGCTCTCATGTTCTTAAGTAACAACAGCATTTTTTTATATATCGATTTACGGAAACAAGTGAACCTGTAGGGGCCATATTTGACCGCATTGTCACCAATGTTAACCAAGGTTTTCCTAAATAACTCAATGTAATAAGCCGGGTCACCATTTATATAACTTTGCAGAGGACAATAATATTATGCTATATGCAACTTTAAGACCTCTAGCTCTTGTAGATTCAGATAAAAAGATGCTTATAGACTTGCATATAGAACTGTTTGTAAAACTTTGAGCCCCGGAACCGGGCCATATTTGACTCCAGGGTCATGATTGCATTGTATAAAACTGGTGGAGAACCATAAGCCTGTGTTACATGTACAATATTAGACCGCTGTTTCTTTTTCATTTTAGATAAGTGTTTTTAAAGGTTTTTCTATATGACTCCGTGTAAATATATGAATGCATGAATGCATGAATGGTGTTTTACGGAACGCCGACACATAAATGGGTCATACTGCGCGCAAAAACTGATGAAAGATGAAGAAATGAAGTAGTAATTCAAAATTAATGTAAATGTATTTGATAACTGTGGATAATAGGTGCATTAGTTAACGTTGGCATATAACTCAGTGATTGTAATACACGATTGTTAACATTAGTTAACAATGAGATGAGTGACTAGTATAAATGTTCGACGCGTATGCATAGCGTTGTATAATATGGGCATTAGTTGACATACATGTGCATGCATGCCTCAGTGAGTGTAATATACGAGTGATTTGATAACGTTGTATGTAACATGTATTAGGGGCATTGATTAACAGCGACGTACATGGCGTATACATGGCGTTGTAGAATATGTATACATTGCTACTCATCATTAGTACAGCTTACATATATTTATTAAATAATGATTTGTTTGGGTAATGATAATTATGCAAGATGGTTATGTTTATCAACCGACATCTAAAACGTATGTATAATTACAGCCTAAGCCATCCAGGGTTGGATATAAGCCATCCAGGTTTGGATATAAGCCTCCCGGAGTAGAGTTAAGCTTCCACGCATAACGTCAAGAGCGGTGGATACGGTCCCCGTACCTGCGCAACATGGCCAGGTTATAGTAGCGACAACCCCCGGGACACAAGGTTGGCCCGTTATCAGTCCTCACTGGAGGAACATCATCCACAACCTCAGTGGAGGTTAATCATCATACATATCGCGTCATCAACCCTTATAGAAGGCATTTAATGACAATCACTCATTGGATTCGCGCATCATCATCTTCATGAGCTCTCGCGCATCACAGTTATCGCGCTATATCATAGATCAACATTATTATAACGTTAACAACACTTTAGTGTCGTATATAATTAGTCGACACATTCAGTATTTGTAATAATACTAAGAACGTCTTAAACGTTCATGAGAACATTATTTTCATATTTCATCTGTGTATTCGCTTGTTTTTTAGATAATTGTATATATATTTATCATATTTTAAAAGTTGCATTAAACTTATGTAAATGCATTCACCGTCATTGATTCTTTCCTGAGTTAGCTCCAACCACTAGGGCCATCCTGCGACATAAACAAGTAAATATATATAAGAACATATTATAATGATTGTCTGAATTCTTTCAGGAAATCTAAAACAATACCAAAATATATAGTATCAAATAACTTTTTCATAGTATTAGCATTGTAGTACCTTTGACGCATAGGATCAAAGTCTACACATTCCAACAAAATGTGTTTGACCGTTAACGGTGCAAAGCAGGGTATACATTCTTGTAATTGCTCACTTTGTAATAAATATGAATGAGTATAACGCGTATGCCCTGTCAAGCACCGGGCTAGAACAACTTCTTCTCGACGAATGGGTCTACTAGAAGAACGCCATTCTCCGAGTAACGGTTTAATTGAATGGAGTTGATTGTTAATTGACAAATCCCAAGCGGTTTGCCAAGAGTTACGAATATATGTGTTAATACAACTTTTAAAATCAGTATAAGGTAATTTGGCATGAGATATATGTAAACTTAATGCTACTTTAGCAGCACTATCAGCTCGATCATTACCATGTATTCCTACATGGCTTGGAAGCCAGCAGAAAACAATAACATTATCAACTATAAGATAATTGTACTTTTCTAAAAGTTGATGCACAACTGGGTTGTCATGTTTCATATTACCCAGTGCTTGGAGAGATAAAAGGGAATCAGAACAGATTACAAAATGGTCATCATCAGATTCCTGAATATAATTTAAGGCAAGTTCAATTGCCTTACGTTCAGCTGAAAAGATAGAGGCCTTGTCAGGCAGGCGGCTCTTTATGCTGTGTTTGTGAACAACATCTGCTGCAGCTATCTTATATGTGTATATATGTTGAAAGTTACTGTATTTCGATTTAATTTCATTAAATTTGCTTTGAAAGACAGTAGGGTATGTACTGTATTTGTTACTATTACAAAGTTCAAAAATAATTGGTGGTGATTCCACGGTGGAATTTGTGGTACTTTGTAGTTGGCAATCAAATTTAGGTCGATTTAAGTGTCTCTTAATTTTGGTTTAATAAGAAGACCAAAAGGTCGAATGGCCTTCGGTTTTCCATCAAAAAAAGGTTCATAATTAGTATTAAAAACAGTATCGAAAGTTGGGTTTGTAGGGTTAGATTGTAAAGAAGGATAAAAATATCGGACAGGGAAAGCAGCATTTAAGGACGACAGTCAACCACACAAAAACAAACACGCAAACAGACAAACGAAAAGGCAAAAGTAATAAAAAATGCAAACGACATCACAAACAAAAAAGGGTTGACAATAGGGCTACCGCCTTGGAACGGTCAGTGGCAAAGTAGGCCACTGGGGGGGGGGGGGGGGGGGGTTAAACCGGTTCTATGGTGCACCAAACCTCACACTTACCCTACTGTCATCCCATTAAAACAGGACAGTGTAAATAAAGAAATCCCCGCCATGAACGAATCTCTAACCAACAAGGCAGCATCAATAGGCTATATAAGTAAAACACAAATATGCTCGTGTAAATATAATAATAAAAAAAAAAAATAGCCTAGAAAGCCACAATGAAGGTACTCAATGACTTGGCAGAAGCCAGAGCAGTAAGAGAATACACCATTAAGGGCACGACAAGAAAGTTAATGGCACATTGAAGGGCTAATTTGTCCCGTCTATGAGACAGTCATGGTTCATTAGCTTCAACGTATAAACTTTTGGCTGGTGATGTACGAAAGGCACCTAAGGCGAGTCGTAATCATTGATTATGTATAGGATCGAGCATCCGCAAATATGACTTGCGAGTCGATCCATATGCTATTGAGCCGTAGTCCAGCTTGGATTTAATAAGAGATCTATACAGTTGTAAAAGTACTTTATGATCTGCTCCCCAGTTAGTGTTTGCAACAACTTTAAGTCAATTAAGAGTTTTAAGGCACTTGGCCTTCAAATATTTAAGGTGTGGTATAAACGTTAATTTACGACCGAAAATAAGACCAAGGAATTTTGTCTCATCCTCTACTAGTATTGGTGACTATCTGAACCCAGGGGCGGGACCAAATATGACACCACCAGGGTCACCATTTTAATTAATTTGCTAGTGGACCATAACCTTATGCTACATGCATAATATTAGACCTTTAGCTCCTGTAGTTTCAGGAAAAAAAGGATTTTTGTTTTAATAAACAGATGTTTTATTTAAAATGGGAGATAACTCTAATAAGGTGTACCACCACTAATTACATGTAAACCTCGAGATGTAGTCGAATGTAGTTCCTTTAATAAAAAGTAATCCTTTTTTGATGGAAATGGGCATTATAAGTAGGGAAAACTGCCCATTTCTGTTCGATTTTGTGGTTGTATGTATAAGAAGCGTACTAATAGGTTTTACTGGATAGTGCACTGATGAACATTTTCGAAATTTCGACTCTATGCTTACACGTTGTGAGCAACCATCACTGAAAACAGCTGTAATCTTGACCTGTTTAGTAAACAATCAAGAACTTCCTTACATGTCTTGTGACCCCACCTTTTCTGGTGATTTTTCAAGTGGAAAATTAGTTTTCTCTATGCAACTTACACTGCTGCATTATCCTTATTTCTGATGAAGTTGCAACAAATCATTAATATGTGGCACTTTAACATTGGTGTCTATTTAGGTAATAATTAGTGATTTCATACTATAAGAGATACGTGCAGTAATTAGGACTCGTTCAGATTCGTATCTAGGGACATTTTCCCGATAACAATTGGTAAAAGAAGCTCAGAAATAAGTTTTTCATCGTATTTTTACATAGGTTTTGAGCGTTTCTAGTCAAATTTTGTCTATAAAAGCCGTAATTTTGAGTTTCAATTTGTTTTCGTGTTTAAAATGATGGGTTTGTGAAGTGTTTACAATTGAGCTATGTTTTTTAAGGTATGAATATATAGGGTTGCATGTTTGCAACATTTTTTCATAAATTAGATCTGCATGGAAACAGGCTTGGTAGGCATGAAACCACTAAATCTTCCCCTACCCCCGAAAATAGGATATTATGAAAAAATGAAGATTTGTGTAAAAGGTAAAATATTATTTCTTATCTTTCAAACTCGACGTTTGGCCGTTTCCAAAGGTCCACTATCATACTCTTTTTTAGTAGCGTTAAGCTAGTATCAATTTTGAATTTAGATGTATTTCTGTCATAATTGAGCTCGTATTCGCTAAAATAATCAGGTATGTAGCCGCCAATTTTGAAGAATTTGCTTAAAAAATCAGTTTTGGCATGACAATCGACATTATTGGCATATTCATCTTCCTAATTATACCTAAAATGCATATTGTATTAAAGTCCATTTACTGTTCCAAACATCTGATCTATTTAATATGGTGTGTTGACAAGAAGTGTCATTTGGTACGACAATTCAGATGGTGCAAAAGTTAAAAAAATATATCTGACTTTTGTCGATTTCGAAGTATTGTCCTTGGTATTCACATGATCATATATCGGCAAATATTCATTCGATTTGCATTAAGTAGGTTTTCTAAGCATGTTATGAAAATGACAAAACAAAATCCTCATTTCTTCTCTTACATGTTTATCACCACTAATTAAATGTAAACCTCCGACGTGTAGTCGAATATAGATACTATAATAAAATCTAATCCCTCTTTTTTTGATTTAAATGGGCATTATAAGTAGGAGAAAACTGCCCATTTCTGTTCGATTTTGTGGTTGTATGTATAAGATTCGTATTAATCGGTTTTACTGGATCACTGGTGAATATTTTCGAAATTTCGACTCTATGCTTACACTTTTTGAGCAACCGTCACTGAAAACAGCTGTACCCTTAACTTGTTTAGTAAACAAACAGGAACTTTCTTACATGTCTTGTGACTCCACCTTTTCTGGTTATTTTTCAAGTGAAAAATTCGTTTTCTCTATGAAAATTACACTGCTGCATTTTTCATATTTGAGTTGGAGTTGCAGCAAATCATTAATATGTGGCACTTTAACATTGGTGTCTATGGGGAAAATAATTAGTGGTTTCATACCTATTAACAGGAGTTCGCACTGCGGTTGTGAAGTTTTTAGTTTCTCTGTAAGGTACTCAATAACATGTTATTAGTAAAAATGTGTCCCTTGTAATGACAAAAGTATATGGCTCATGGCCTATATGGAGTCGACCTTAAACACAACTCGGTTAGAGTGACCTTGTCATAGAGGACCGTGAACATTTGGCAGGGCTCATTTCAGAAAGTACTGGATGAATCGAATTACATTTTCATGCGGAGGTGTTTGTTCACTTTAGTTGAATAAAATGCGTTAAATAGAAAATTATGAAGCAAAAACAAACGTGAATCAAGAGCTTTTCGGATAATTGTTTGCCTGAACCCGATTAAAAGGATTCTGTTGCTTGAAATATAATCCTTGATGCGCGCTTTTGCAACTTTGCTGAGAATGCTTACAACGACCCCATATAAGACACCCATGGTCTATGATGATACTATATAAGCCTTACAACGACCCCATATAAAACCTCCATGGTCTATGATGATACTATATAAGCCTTACAACGACCCCATATAAGACACCCATGGTCTATGATGATACTATAAAAGCCTTACAACGACCCCATATAAGACACCCGTGGTCTATGATAATACTATATAAGCCTTACAACGACCCCATATAAAACATCCATGGTCTATGATGATACTATATAAGCCTTACAACGACCCCATATAAGAGATCCATGGTCTATGATGATACTATATAAGCCTTACAACGACCCCATATAAGACATCCGTGGTCTATGATGATACTTTATAAGCCTTACAACGACCCCATATAAGACAACCATGGTCTATGATGATACTATATAAGCCTTATAACGACCCCATATAAGACAACCGTGGTCTATGATGATACTATATAAACCTTACAACGACCCCATATAAGAAACCCATGGTCTATGATGATACTATATAAGCCTTACAACGATCCCGTATAAGACACCCATCGTCTATGATGATACCATATAAGCCTTACAACGACCCAATATAAGACACCCATGGTCTATGAGGATACTATATAAGCCTTACAGCGACCCCATATAAGACACCCATGGTCTATGAGGATACTATATAAGCCTTACAACGATCCCATATAAGACACCCATGGTCTATGAGGATACTATAAAAGCCTTACAACGACCCCATATAAGACACCCATGGTCTATGATGATACTGAATAAGCCTTACAACGACCCCATATAAGACACCCATGGTCTATGATGATACTATATAAGCCTTACAACGACCCCATATAAGACACCCATGGTCTATGATGATACTATATAAGCCTTACAACGAACCCATATAAGACACCCATGGTCTATGATGATACTATATAAGCCTTACAACGACCCCATATAAGACACCCATGGTCTACGATGATACTATATAAGCCTTACAACGACCCCATATAAGACACCCATGGTCTACGATGATACTATATAAGCCTTACAACGACCCCATATAAGACACCCAGGGTCTATGATGATACTATATAAGCCTTACAGCGACCCCATATAAGACACCCATGGTCTACGATGATATTATATAAGCCTTACAACGACCCCATATAAGACACCCATGGTCTATGATGATACTATATAAGCCTTACAGCGACCCCATATAAGACACCCAGGGCCTATGATGATACTATATAAGCCTTACAACGACCCCATATAAGACATCCATGGTCTACGATGATACTATATAAACCTTACAACAACCCCATATAAGACACCCATGGTCTATGATGATACTATATAAGCCTTATAACGACCCCATATAAGACACGCATCGTCTATGATGATACTATATAAGCCTTACAACGACCCCATATAAGACACCCATGGACTATGATGATACTATATAAGCCTTACAACGACCCCATATAAGACACTCATGGTATATGATGATACTATATAAGCCTTACAACGACCCCATATAAGACACCCATGGTCTATGATGATACTATATAAGCCTTACAACGACCCCATATAAGACACCTATGGTCTATGATGATACGATATAGGCCTTACAACGACCCCATATAAGACACCCATGGTATATGATGATACAATATAAGCCTTACAACGACCCCATATAAGACACCCATGGCCTATGATGATACTATATAAGCCTTACAACGACCCCATATAAGACACACATCGTCTACGATGATACTATATAAGCCTTATAAAACTGGTTAGTACTGTTTTGTCTATCTATGCGGACAACACGTTAAGAAGCAGCGGTATCGTTTAATGCTAATGTTGAAATGTGCTGTCCCATTAACGTGTACCATCAAGTGGTATTCCTAGCCGAGAGCTAGTGGATTTGATAACTTCGTTCTTAGCTAAGATTTCTGCTCTACATTTTTTTGTAATACTTCAAAGAAAATGCTCGGGTTTCATTGGTCAATGCGCTTAGAAATGAGCTCATGTCTACCTCTCGCGACGTGAACATTTGACGATTTCCCCATCGGTGCTTCATACCTTCAATACACACAAAATGGCGGAGATTACGATGCCGATTTGTTGTGGACACTGTATGTTTCTTTCCTACCGCTTTTCTGCGCTTTCCATCGTGGGTAAAAATCCGACATACTAGGAAAAGAAATATAAAAAGATCGGACAGGGAAAGTAGCATTCAAGGAGGACAGTAAACCACAAAACACAGAAACAAACACGCAAACAGACAAACAAGAAGGCAAAAGCAATAATAAATGCAAACGACATCACAAACACAAAAAGGGTTGACAATAGGGCTACCGCCTTGGAACGGTTAGTGGCAAAGTAGGCCACTGGGGGTTTAAACCGGTTCTAGGGTGCACCAAACCTCACACTTACCCTACTGTCATCCCATTAAAACAGGACAGTGTAAATAAAGAAATCCCCGCCATGATCTAATCTCTAACCAACAAGGCAGCATCAATAGGCAATATAAGTAAAACACAAATATGCTCGTGTAAATATAGTACAAAAAAACAATAGACTAGAAAGTCACAATGAAGGTACTCAGTGACTTTGCAGAAGCCAGAGCAGTAAGAGAATAAACCATTAAGGGCACGACAAGAAAGATCATGGACAAACATCAAACGCCACCGTCCCAATGGGCTTTAGGTAGGCGTCATCATAGGGTCCACAGCCTGTCCGGTCATCGTACAATTAAAGAGGAAAGCATAGTGGCGAACTGTAAAAGGGTCCACCACCAAGCATGCAGTACGTTGCAAAATGATAGGGTCATAACCTCTTTTGATAAACTTTTTAACAAGTTTAACAAAGATAGTATGAAAGTGATCATGACCTAGAATCTTACGAAGTTTATAAATCACATCACCATAGAAGTCAGGTTGTGATAGTCTTTGTCGCAGAAGAGTTCTTAAATTACTTTTATATTTGGAAAGAAGATCAGGGTTACGATAATAAAATTTTGCAAAGGTTTTACGAAGTTTATGGTAACGGTAACCCTGATTGAGTAACTTTTTAGTTATACAAAGATTACGAATATTAAAGTCCTCAACTCGAGTACAAGCTCTAGAAAAACGAATAAGTTGAGACACATATACCCCATAAGAAGTTGCTCGGGGAACATCCCCATCCAAGTGGGGATAATTAACAATGTCACAATTAAAATCATCTCTCTTGTCATAGATTTTGCTAATTATTTTACCATTTTCAATGGAGAGATCTAAATCAAGAAAAGAAGCGTTATTATCAGATATATTAGCTTTGTTAAGCTGAAGTTCTTTAGGATAAATATAATTAACCATAGTTGGAAAGAAAGGGTTGTCACTGTTCAATATGTCATCCAGATACCGAGAGGTATCATTAAAGGCTTCAATAACATCTGCCTGGGTATCTGGTGAAAGACTCAACATGAAATCCCTTTCATAGCAAAATAAGAACAAATCTGCGACAAGTGGTGCCCATAGGGATACCAACAATTTGTCTATAAACGGTGGTTCCATACCTGACGAAAATCTTATCTAATAGGAAGATGAGTGCTTCACAAACTTCATAGCAAGTCCACATAGTATAATTGTCAAAACTGCCGTTAGTAAAAAACGCTTTTATATTATTACATGCCAAAAATGTAGTATTTTCTCTAGCAAATGTTTTTTGAATAAGATAAATTAGCTTGTCTTTAATAAGGTGATGTGGTAAGGTTGTATATAGTGTATAGAAGTCATAAGTGCTTATTGATGAAACTTGACCTTTCTTGAACATTTTATCAAGAACGTCTCCTGAATTTTTTATAGACCAAAATAAATTAATCCCAGAGTTTTCATAAGTTTTATCACAATATAGTTTAACGTGATCTTTAACGGCAGTAAGACAAGAAATTAAAAGTTTGGAGATGTTTGTTGTGGTGCAGGCACTAGAATTCGAAATAAAGCGAGCATTATATGGATTTTTATGTAATTTAGGAATCCAGTACATAGTAGGCAGTTTATTTTGCTGATCGTTTACACCAGCCTTGAAAGTAGTGCACCGAGTGATATGTGCGGAAACAACATTATCCTCGGTAGAATTAACTGGAGTATACGAATTGGTGCTGCCGAGTTCCAGAGATAAAACATTGACGTAATGTAGGCGTCAAACAATAATTACATTATTAGCTGCTTTATCTGCACGAACTAAAACAAATTTATAATGAAATTCCTGAATTCCCGATTTTAAATTACGAAAGGAAAACCTAGGTCTCGGAGGAAGTAAAGAGGGGTTAGCATTATAAATTTAATACGTGTATCTATAATTTTCAGAATTGACTTTTTCCAAGTAGAAAGTGAGATGGGTCCGCATGTTCTCTACGACACCATTTGATACTAAAATCTTCAATGGAGTGGGCGATCTGGGCACGACAGGCATTAAAATCAATAGTTGAAGGTAATCTATATTTAGGACCTTTCGAAAACAAATGCCGAATACGTTTATCAATAATATCAAAATTACCAGTGATAACATGACCTGCTGGAGCATAGCAAAATTTTGATGTGTTGCATACACATTCCTTAGGAGTATTATGTACTATATCAAGGTCAGAAACTATTTTGTTGTAGTTGAAAATAATATTTCTAATAGGCTTTTTATACTTATAACAAATTACAGGACTTTCAGAATTTTTGAAATATTTTGGGATAGAATCAACTACATGAGTATCTCGAAAAATACTAGGCATGTCAATGAAATCAATACCTTTGTTAATATATAGTATTTTTAGAAAATGCCTGACGTGATAAGACTTCTTGTCAATATGGGGTCGGAGAACATGTTGTGTATAACTTTGAACTATGGAAGCAGTGTTATACAAGGGATCTGTACGAATGAAAATTTTGTCGGCTTCCTCGTCGATCAACTTTAGTGATGAAATGGACAAAGAGGTAAGCCGCGAAAGCATAGAGTGCTTTCCAGACTGTTTAAAAATGGTATGTAAATCAGCGACAAAAAATAATTACACGCGATTTACGTTTGATGTTACCATTACGCCTAAGACCATGAGACCTAGCTTTACGCTTTCGGATAGAAAATATAGAAAAAATGTCAATATTAGGATCTTTAGAAATATTTCCTTCTTGATAAATATTGTCATTAAGGTCGAGTGGATAAGGTGTCTGTAAGTTTTTCATCCACTTAAGTTCTGCAATATGTCTAGCTTTTATTTTAAAGCTTTTAGTAGCATCAGTATCAAAAAATATATATTCAACCGGTTGAACAGTTACGTTATTAAAATTATGACCTGACTGACGAAAGTGTTGGTACAAGTAATTTTTTAACTTTTTAGGATTACTTGCATTATATTTGTGTTCACGAAATCTAACTTTTAAGGATCGACCGTAGTGTTTGCCACTTTACTGATAATAAAAACATCAACATTGTGATAAAAACGTTTGTTTTATTAACAAATCCGCCACATTTAGCGAAGTTTAGAGCGTTCAATAGTAAGTGTCTGAATAAAACATGAACCGAGTTTAAGGTTGTTTCAATTTTGAAGTAAGACAACCCAAATAAATTCTATTTGTGGTGTTTCATATTCGGTTTTTCTAATATACTTAATATGGTCTGTTATATAAATCACGATACCACCACCCTTTGCTTTATCGATTGAATTTTGAGGATCACTGCGATCCTTTCTTACGAAATTGAAACTATTTTTTTTTAAAAAGATTGTCATCCACTGAGATGTGTAGGAACGTTTCACAAAGACCAAGTATGTCAATATTGTTGGAGTTTGCCAACAGTAGTTTAAGATCATCACTTTTGGGCTTGATATGTCTGATAATAAGGTTTGCTACAAGGGTTTTAAAATCAAAGTGAGACGTGCTTGTAATATTAGTCTTTGTGCGTTGATGCTTTAGTTGATGATAATGGTTGATCATAGGTGTGTTCAACACAGTTCGACGCAGTATTTGTTATTGGTGTATGTTCTGGATTTGAACAGTCAATGTTGCTGCATCTTGTGCATATTGATTTTAGTATTTCAAACTGTTGTGTGTTTGAGTTGTGTTTGTCGTGTTTAGGTTTCTAGACTTGTCATGTCATATGTAAATTGGTCGCTTCTGACTTCCCCAGCGGTATCTGTTGTTATATGGGTCATTTTGCCAATATGGCCGATCCCTTCTCTATGACGTACGAATATTGGAGACTTCGTTTAATTGTGTGGATGGGGGTTAATTGAAATTTTCATCCAAATGCATATTATCACTGATCATAGGCATGAACATTGTCAATGATATAATAGATGACAGTAATTCAACAATAATGATTTGAACATAATATCATAAACAATATTTATTTGGCAGAAATAGTGCCCTTTATATTCGAAATGTTTAGTACAATTTTACTCAAAGATAATTTGTTTTTTATGTTAAATAAATTTGTCCATAGAATTGTCCATTGATCTAAAAATGGCACAGGAGACATCATTTCTAAATTAAATACGACATGATATCATATCATCCAAATTTCAAAGTCAATCATTGTAAAAAACAAGCTATTCTTTCAATGGCATGTACTTTTAAAATAATCTCAATGCTATAGTATGGTGGCACTGACGGGTTTTAAATGTCAAACTATTATAAATGGCAACTATATCTGTGGATGTATTAAACACAACTGAGGGACTATTTTGAATAGAAACATGGCAAAACAAAAGTAATTTATTATTATATTCGAATAAAAACAGCACAAACTAAATATTAACATATGAATACGATCAAATGACCTGTTTATCCGAATGTCTCACCATACCGCATGTTTCAATTTACAATTCACGAGCATGCTTTTCATGTGTATCATGTGTGTCATTTTTAACAATGTGTACTTCGAATTTTGGATGATGTGATAAAATGAATTGAATTGAATTGAATGTTGTTTAACGGCTCATCAACACAGTATAGGTTATTTAGAGCCGCCCCAGAGAGAGGGGAAGGATACATAGGAATCCGGGAACCTGCCCTACTCTTATTATCGAATAGATTCCTATGGTTCTTTAACGTGCTCGGAGGATAGACCGATACACGGGACCGCCCGGTTTACGTCCCCATCCGACGGACGAGGCTAAGGTAAACTGTCTTGCCCAAGAACACACCGACGGAAGTGATAAAATGACTTACTTTATTTAGAAATGATGTCTCGTGTGCTATTCTTAGATAAATGGACACTTTTATGGTCAAATTTATATACCATAAAAAACAAAACATCTTCAAGTAAAATTGCACTAAACTTTTCGAATATAAAGGGCACTATTTCTGCCAAATAAATATTGTTTCTGATATTATGTTCTCATCAATAGTGTTGAATTACTGTCATCTATTATATCATTGACATTGTTTATGCCTATAATATGCATTTGGATGAAAATGTCAATTAACCATACCCCATCCATTTTGGATATTTTTCAAAGATGGCTGACCAATAGCCCTTAATACTTTGCAGACTGCGTCTATGTTTTGTATCAGTAAGCTGTAGCTGGATGTTTGAGATGACGAAAGAGTCATGATTGTCGATGTACTCGACATTCATTGAGTTACACAGTTCTTTTAGTGCATTATTAAAGGGTTTAACATTAGTCCCAACTCTTGGTAAGAGTCCTGAGGCAATTGTTTTACATTTTGGTTGTATTTCTGGTAGTAAGGATTGTACTGGTTAGTAAATGTGTCTTTACTGACCCCTTCGTCTATGTCATTCCCTCCCATATGTGGGTGTTTGGGAATACGGCGATTGTTTACGCAGGCATTTGTCTGAAATCTCTTTCCGTTTTTGGAAACTTAGTTTTAGGCATGGAGATGTGGCATTTAAGGTTTAGTCAGTTGAAATACGGTAGGGTACGGTAACCATAATAAGCATAAAAGCTATGATTCTCACAGCTTCTACTACTACTACTACTACTACTACTACTACTGCTGCTGCTGCTGCTACTACTGCTGTTGCTGCTGCTGCTGCTGCTGCTACTACTACTGCTGCTGCTGCTGCTGCTACTACTGCTACTACTACTACTACTGCTGCTGCTGCTGCTGCTACTACTACTACTGCTACCACTACTACTAATACCACTACCACTACCACCACTACTACTACTACTACTACTCTGCTGCTGCTGCTGCTGCTAGTACTACTACTGCTACTACTACCACTACCACCACTACTACTACTACTATTACTACTATTACTTCTACTACTATTACTACTACTACTACTACCACTACCACCACTACTACTACTACTACTACTATTACTACTATTACTACTATAACTACTACTACTACTACCACTACCACCACCACTACTACTACTACTACTACCACTACCACCACTACCACCACTACTACCACTATTACTACTATTACTACTATTACTACTACTACTACTACTACTACTATTACTACTATTACTACTACTACTACTACTATTACTACTACTACTACTACTACTACTATTACTACTATTACTACTACTACTACTACTACTATTACTACTACTACTACTACTACTACTACTATTACTACTACTAATACTACTACTATTACTACTATTACTACTACTACTACTACTACTACTACTACTACTACTACATAATAATAATAACGATACTATATCAATGGGATATATTGGAAAATGTATTAATTAATACTTATTTTCATTTTCTTATTTATTGTTTAAATGGACATATGGTAATCTTGATTTTTTTTAAACACGGCGTCCCGTTAGTTTTTCTGCGTAACCATTTGTTCAATCATTAATATTAATTATAAGAATAATAGAAAGCAAATTGTTTTTCCATGTCCTTAGTTGTTGATAATATTTCACAAATGATACATTTAAACATATGGTAGAATAAGACGATAAAATGAAAACTCAAATTGTATTTAATTATATGAAAGCAGGTTTAAAGTCAAAATGATACTTGATATATCAAAATGATACAGAGACATGGTCAAACGAATTTCAAGATTTACAGGTCGAAGGTTACAAGTACTATGCTTTACATAGGACAAAATCAAATAAATCGAAACGTGAATCCGGTGGTATTATTTTATATGTAAGTGATACATTTGTAAACGAAGGAATTATATTTTTTCAGAGTGAAGATGATATTTTGTGGTTACGATTAGATGGAACCTTATTTTCATTAGAACACGACTTATTCATAGGTCTTTGTTATGCTGTGCCTGAGGGGAGCAGCAGGTTTAATGTTCTTGACCAAAACATTTTTGACCGTTTAACTGAGTCTATAGCACACATTCATAATAGCACCGACGGAAAATGCAATATTGTAGTAGCAGGTGATTTTAATAGTCGTAAATCTGATAAACCAGACTTTGTAACTTTTGATTCTGTCAAAAATGTCGGTGATATTTTACCTGATGATTATGCTGTTGATACTTTTATACCTAGATATTCACAAGATAAAGGTAATATAAACGCTAATGGAAAGTCATCTTTAGATTTATGTAAACAAACACAGTTGAGAATTTTAAATGGTCGTGTTGGCGACGACGCAGGTGTTGGCAGAAATACATTTGTGGGTCATAGAGGTTGCAGTTTAGTAGACTATTTTGTTGTTTCTGAATCTATATTTTCTTTATTTGTAGCTTTTACAGTCCATGACCCTAATTTATTATCTGATCACTGTATTGTTGAATGTATTATGGAAAATAGTATGCATGATAATTTTGAACATGATATTGATAATGTAAATGAAAATGATGAAACAAGCTATAAGTCTATTAATCACAAATATGTATGGTCGGATGTTTGTAAAGCTGAATATGTTGATGCTTTAAACAATGACGATTTTATTGAACAGTTAGAAAATGTTACTATGTCAATCGAATCCTCAGATAGTATTGGTAGCTTAGAATCAAATTTAAAAGCTTTTTCTAACGTTATGAGCTCTGTAACGGATCCTCTATTTAAGAAAAAGGTATATAAATCGGATAATAAAAATAAAACATTTAAAAATGAATGGTATAATGAGTCTTGTGAAAATAAAAGGAAAATATTTCACAGTTATTTAAATTGTTTCAGATATTAGAAAACAGATAAAAATAGACAATTACTTGTTAAAGCACGTTCTGAGTATAAAACATATTAAAGCGCTGCAGAAGGGTTTATAATGATAATCAAACTCATATTCTTGAAAGAAATAAAACAAAAAATGCCAAACTGTACTGGAACATGCTTAAAGATACTTCTCATGTTAAACATCCAAATACACCATTGTCGAAGTTTGAAGAATATTTTAAAGCTGTTAATAATCCCGATGATCACTTTTTTAATCCAGATGATGATGTTTTATATTTCAACGAACGTTTTGTAAACGAAGAGTTTGATATTATGTTTAAAGAATTAGATGTAGTTATATCAACTGATGAAATCTTAAAGTCTATTAAGCAGTTAAAGAATGGTAAATGTGCCGGACCAGATATTATTTGAATGAATATTTTATAAATGGCACTTACAGATTAATGCCATTTTTGTTTTCATTGTTTAACCCTATATTAGATAACGGTATTTTCCCAAGTACCTGGTCTGAAGGATATATCACACCTTTACATAAGAAAGGCGCCATTGACGATCCTACTAATTAAGTGTTTTAGGTAAATTATTTACAAGAATATTAAATAATCGATTGAACGATTGGGCCGAAAATTACAATGTTTATTTGGAAGCACAGGCCGGGTTTCGAAGGGGAATGGGTACCACAGATAATATATTCGTACTGCATGGTTTGATTACACACATTATTAACACTGGTAAAAAATTATATTGTAGTTTTATAGATTTTAGCAAAGCTTTCGATTATGTAGAAAGGAACACTTTATGGACTAAGTTAATTAAATTTGGTGTAAGAGGTTTGGTGTCTTACAGTCATCAAAAGTATGTATGAAAATATTAAAACACGTGTAAAATTTGATAATATGTTAAGCAATGATTTTTCATGTATGTTAGGTGTGAGGCAAGGCAAATGTTTATCGCCGTTTCTGTTTTCAATGTCTCTAAATGACATTGAAGAACATTTTATATTAAACAATTTTGATGGTGTTGATACATATATGACCAAACTATTTTTGCTGTTATACACTGACAATATTGTGATATTTTCAGAATCATCAATTGGTTTACAGAAATGGTTAGATCTTTTAGCTATTTACTGTACAAAATGGAAACTTAAGGTTAATGTTAACAAAACAAAAATAATTATATTTAGAAAGGCTGGACTTTTACCCAGAAATCTTGTTTTCATGTTCAATAACTCTCCAGTTGAAATCGTTAAATCTTTGACCTATCTTGGCATTGTCTTTAGTCAAGGTGGCTCCTTTAATGAAACACAATTAAGTTTAGCTGGTAAAGCACAGAAAGCAATATTTAAGTTAAACAAATGTTTAATGAAATTTACAGATATTTCTGTGTCACACAGATTAGATTTATTTGATAAACTTGTGTTACCCATTTTATGTTATGGCTTCGAAGTTTGGGGATTTCAAAGTTCAGATAATATTAAGAGAATACACACTATTTATTGTAAAAATGTTTTACGTGTTAAACGTTCTACTCAAAATGACTTTGTATATGGTATTCTTGGCAGATTTAGCATTAAGGATATTAGATATATTAGAATAATTAAATTTTGGTTGAAAATTGTTAACACTAATGACCAAAAGTATTGTCAACTTATATATAATATGCTTAAAATAGATGCTGATTTACACCCAAATAAAGTATCTTGGGTTACACGTGTACAAGATTTATTATCAAGGTTAGGGTTTCATGATGTTTGGCTCCAACAAAATGTTGGCAATAAACATGTTTTCTTAAGTATATTTAAACAACGTTTATATGATAATAGCTTACAAACGTGGCAAATTCGTATAGATAATTCAACCAGAGCTGTATTTTTTAGAGAAGTTGTTACATTTGGTACTCAACATTTTCTTAGTACTCTTAATATACCTAAATTTAGAATCTCTATGAAACTTATTGTTTCTTCTCATAATTTGTGTATAGAATCTGGCAGATGGCAAAGACCGAGAATGCAGGTCGAAAACAGATTATGTACTGTTTGTCAAAAAATAGAGGACGAATATCATTTTTTATTAGAATGCTTACTGTATAATGATCTGCGTAAAACGTATATAAACCGCTTCTACTGGACTAGACCAAGCATGTATAAATTAAAATTACTGTTCGAAACTCAAAATCAAAATGTAAAAAAGAAATTAAGTGTTTACATCTTCAAAGCATTTGAACTCAGAAAAATACAACATTCATAGTATCATTTGTAGAATAATCTCAGATTGTTACATGTCTGTATTCACAGTTAAAACGTTTTACCTTTTATTTTTGTACACTGATCATTTTGTTGTTTTGTTTTTTTTTGTGTGTTTTTTGTTTTGTTTTTGTAGAACTTTGGAAATCAAATAAATAGTAGAGAGCATTGTGGTATTTACAATTAAAAACGGCTATCACCTATCGTTGATTATACTGTAATATAAACTATATATGATAGTATAGATAGTAGAATATCACTACAGATTATCTTCATAGTGGCAATATAATTTGAAAGGCTGTTTCTCACCTTCTCCGTTTATTTCTTCTCCGCTTATTTTCTGTCATAAATTGTGTATATAGCATATATTCATATTACTAAAAATGCTGTTTGTTATCTTGCTATGTCAATTGCTTGTATGAATGTAAACTATGTGTCACGGGCCTCTGGCCTACTCATTGTTGAATAAAGTCTTCTTCCTTCTTCCTATATAAATCGAGACAATAATTATAAGGCTTGACAAACTATTCAAGATTGCCGTGAAAGTTTGAATGAACTGAGAGACAGAACTGTGAAGCAGGAAATAAATACACACTTAATGTTACATCCATTATAAGTTTTCGCTTACATTATGCCTTACCAATTATAACAGGAACTAGAACGAATTCAACGGCGTGGCCGTCGTCAAATACCCACGTTTTATTCACACAGGTCACTTCCCCCCGCCCACCCCCACCCTTCTATCATAATGTTTCATTTGAGACATAATTGCAACAAAAACAAAAAATGAAGAAAAATGACCACAAATCCCGCACGCCCAACCCAGCCTGGGCCCCAGGGCAGACCTTCGAGTTTGCGAAATATAAAAATCGTTTGATATGTTGTTCATCTTTTATAGACGATTACATATACCAAGGTATGTGCAAAAATATGAAAAAATTACAGTGTAATTGAATTTTTAGTTTATTTGACCTTTTGACCCCCACTGAGGGCCCCTGGGCTCGGAGCCAAAAATAATAGTGCTCTTTGCACGCCGTCATCATATGGTGATGTCATACCCTAAGTTTGGTTGAATCCCGTTCAGCTGTTTAGGAGGAGATGCGGTAACAGACAGACGGACGGACGGACGGACAGACGCACGAACGGTCAGGACAGCTAAACAAAATACGTGCTTCCTTTTAGTTTGCGAAATTTCCAAATTTATAAAAGTGTACATACCATCGTTGATTTGCCGTCCGTATCCATACTGTACATAACAATGTAACACAACTCCACAAAGAAACAATATTCGTCCGCAGACATTTCGCCGTAACATTGTTACAGGCAGTCCGAACACAAGAGCAGTTTTGTTCAAACTAAAACACCAACATCTCGGTACTTAACCGTGCAACCGTTCCCAGCCAATGCCGGTCTAAGTGGAACTACTACCAACATCCCGATACTTAATCTTACAACGGTTCCCAGCCAAGGCCAGGCTAAGTGGAACTACTAACAACATCCGGGTTCAGTACTTGTACTGCAGGACAATTAGTCGAGTCACGGGATGTATTAAAGGGACTGGAGGCGATGTGTAGAGTATGGGTGTCTCCAAATACGAATACAACGATGATGATGTGCTTCTGCTGCGTGTTTAAGTGCGTATGCCCCATGATCCATATGGTCAGGGTAAAACAAAGATGCAACATTTAAAAAAGGGATTTGTTTAGTAACCTACATCCCTGTATTCAATGTATGTGTGACTGTAAATACAGGCTTGCAGTTTATGGACAATGCACGAGCGTGTGTAGAAGTAGTTTAGGGGCACGGCACGAGTGAGTGAATCTGTAGTTTGGGGGCACGGCACGAGTAAATGTATGAGTAGTATGGAAGCCAAGCACGGGTGAATTTATGAGTAATTTAGGGGCATGGCACTAGTGCGTGTGTATGCGTAGTTTGGGGGCATTGTACGAATGAGTGCATGAGTAGTTTGGGGGCATGGTACGAATGAGTGTATGAGTAATTTGGGGGCATGGCACGAGTGAGTTTATGAGCAGTTTTGGTGCATATCAGGAGTGAATGTATGAGTAGTTTGGCGGCATACCACGTGTGAATGTATCAGTAGTTTTTGGGCATGGCACGAGTGAATGTATGAGTACTTTGGGGCATGTATGAGTAGTCCTAGGGCATGGCACGAGTGAATTTATGAGTAGTTTCGGGACATGGCACGAGTGAATGTATGAGTAGTTCTAGGGCATGGCACGAGTGAATTTATGAGTAGTTTTAAGGCATGGCAAGAGTGAATGTATGAGTAGTTTCGGAACATGGCAGTAGTGAATGCATAAGTAGTTTGAGGGCATGGCACGAGTGAATGTATAGTAGTTTGAGGGCATGGCACGAGTGAATGTATAAGTAGTTTGAGGGCATGGCATGAATGAATGTATAAGTAGTTTGATGGCAAGGTGGCACGAGTGAATGTACGAATATGAGTACTTTGGGGATATGAAAAACTAAATGTATGGAAGTTAATTAGAGGTTAATATACGGCCGTGGTGTGCCTTTTGTCGATAATGGCACACCTAGTGCCGTAATGGCCAGAGGGCTATGCACTAGGTGTGCCATTATCGACAAAAGGCACACCACGGCCGTATATTTGCCTTTTTATTACATACCTTATTATAAATGGAGAAGAAAAATAAGAACAAACAGTGCTCCTTTATGACAAAATACGTTAACATGTTTACAAAACGGTGTACATTAACATACAAACTAGCATAACGGATGCTAGATACACAGCATAACTGGTGCAAACGCTGGCGAGTGCTCATTAATACTAAAAAATCAAAGTGCATGCACTTTAGAAAGGGAAGTGTCAATCAAAGTAACTTTATTTTTAAAGTTGGAAATAACGTTCTGCAAATTGTGGACAAGTGTAAATACCTTTTTCGGTTTCTTAGTATAGGATATCGTAAACACTAAGCTAGATAGAGTCTATGAAGAGAAATCTTCACCATTAAGAAACCAAAAGGGAGGGAGCGTAGCTTACGTGCTTGTGCTGGAGTGTACGCTGGCTACGTGCTTGTGCTGGAGTGAGCGCTGATTACGTGCTTGTGCTGGAGTGTACGCTGGTTACGTGCTTGTGCTGAAGTGTACGCTGGTTATGTGCTTGTGCTGGAGTAGACGCTGATTACGTGCTTGTGCTGGAGTGTACGTTGCTTACGTGCTTGTGCTGGAGTGTACGCTGGTTACGTGCTTGTGCTGGAGTGTACGCTGATTACGTGCTTGTGCTGGAGTGTACGCTGGTTACGTGCTTGTGATGTAGTGTACGCTGGTTACGTGCTTGTGCTGGAGTGTACGCTGGTTACGTGTTTGTGCTGGAGTGTACACTGGTTACGTGCTTGTGCTGGAGGGTACGCAGGTTACGTGCTCGTGCTGGAGTGTACGCTGGTTACGTGCTCGTGCTGGTGTGTATGCTGGTTACGTGCTCGTGCTGGAGTGTCCGCTGGTTACGTGCTCGTGCTGGAGTATACGCTGGTTACCTGCTTGTGCTGGAGGGTACGCTGGTTACGTGCTTTTTCTGGAGTGTATGCTCATTACGTGCTTGTGCTGGAGTGTACGCTGGTTACGTGCTTGTGCTGGAGTGTACGCTGGTAACGTGCTTGTGCTGGAGTGTACGCTGGTTACGTGCTTGTGCTGGAGTGTACGCTGGTTACGTGCTTTGCTGGAGTGTACGCTGGTTACGTGCTTGTGCTGGAGTGTACGCTGGTTACGTGCTCGTGCTGGAGTGTACGCTGGTTACGTGCTTGTGCTGGAGTGTACGCTGGTTACGTGCTCGTGCTGGTGTGTTCGCTGGATACGTGCTCCTGTTGGAGTGTACGCTGGTAACGTGCTCGTGCTGGAGTGTACGCTGGTTACGTGCTTGTGCTGGAGGGTACGCTGGTTACGTGCTTGTGCTGGTGTGTACGCTGGTTACGTGCTTGTGCTGGTGTGTACGCTGGTTACGTGCTTGTGCTGGTGTGTACGCTGGTTGCGTTCTTGTGCTGGAGTGTACGTTGGTTATGTTTCTTACTTACTTCCGATGCCGATAAAGCATTTAAATCGTTTCAAAATACAGTTTTGATCTTCGTATTTCGTAATCTGGTCGTTTGATAATCAATTTATACTTTTTGATAATTGCAGATGGAAATGCCAGAACAAAGCTTCTTTCTTGTAGAAAAGTTCTTTTTAACATTTAATACGGAACATGAATCAATAATAAAGCAAAGTAGTTATTTCGTACACGAAACATGACATTTTATGCATAGTTTTTTATCATGTTTATTGTTGTGAATTTCTTGTATTTATTCCTAAATTTTAGTTCGCGTTTGGTTTACACAATTCTCATCTTTCCTGTTACCTTTTAACTTCTGTTTTTGATTGTCATCTCGACATAAGTAATCCTGAGCATAAGTAATATACCATGCCGTGTAAATGTACACGTGCTTATCTTCTAGAATATCAAATTGTATCCTTCACGCTTCCCTTTTTCCTAGAAGATTAACTGGATAAAGTAATAAGTAATATCCGGGTTTCTCACTAGTAACAACAAGCAAAAGGAAAGCACTTTACCAGTTGTTATTCGTATCTATATGCATTAACGACTAACTGTTCGTATTAGGATTTGTTTTGACCAATAGTTATAAAAAACATGTTTAAATGATGACGTCTTTAGAGTGTTACTCTCCTTTTGTATAAAAACGTGAAATGTGCTGATAAAACACAAGTCAGCTTAAAGATATAAATATCGTATGATTAAACTCGTTATTTTGTCATTTTGCAGTTCAACCAATCAAGTATGAACTACACAAAACAATGAGAATATTATTGGCATATTCTTTGGTGGGTTCTTAGGATTTTTTCTTATTGTGTATGCTCCCGTCTGTGCACCAGGTTCTATGAAGGTAGATGCTCCTCCGTGCAATATAATTACTGCCCGTCTGTCTATATGTTCGTTCGTTCGTCCGTATGAACACATGTCTATTCCGTGAATTATAGTTATTATCCCTATGTATGTATACATGCGTTCGTGCGTGCGTGTTTGGGTGTGTGTGTGTGTGTGGAACGTTCAAGTTACATTAAACGTGAGTGCGTGTTTGGGTGTGTGTGTGGAACGTTCATGTTACATTAAAACATCTCGACAATTTGATAAAAGTCACGATAATGTTGCACGCTGCCGTCTACGTAATCGGCATTGTTAATTAATATATATTACAATCAAATCGAACCGTATTTGGACATGTTCTCCCCCAAACCCTCCATCCAAGCATACTGGGGTTACCCATTATTGTTTTACATGTTTCTGTGCATGTGGTTTGCTTCCCCGCATTGTTCGATCACATTCCCCCGCTCCCGCTATGTACACGCACGCCCGCACGCCCGCACGCACACACCCACAAGTGTAAATATAATCGAGATTTTTACAAATCAGTGTGATTAAGTGTAACGTACATGCATTCAGTTGTTTACACTCTTAAATGATCAAACCATTATTCATGCAAATAAATAAAGATGTAAGTCATGTTTATTTCACAATCTGTCGACAGTCATCATATGCATGTCGAGTACGGAAAGGACACAAAACCCTGACAGACACCAAGGAAAATGGCCTTGACATGCATTTATCTTCACTCTAACGCCTATGTCCTTTGAGTATGACCATTGGAACTACGCCAAACACATTCCAGTATATTTAATGACACCCCGAGTCTTGACACAAGCCATCCCAGGGTCAAATGAACTTCTCCAAAACAGGAGAGTCAGTGATTTTCTTCCATAAGTCACATAAGTATTCAAAAACTATCAATCAACATGCAGATTTTCAGGGTAACATCATTGGTTTCAGTAGAAAGTAATCAGCATACCAGTAACACCACTGGTGCATTACACGTCAATGTATAGCAAAGCTGCTAGAGGCCACTCTCCAGATGGCAAATTTAGCATCAGAAGTTATTTCTTTGCGCAAAGAACTGCATCCATCCCAAACAATTGAATTGAATGTTGTTTAACGGCTCATCAACACAGTATATGTTATTTAGAGCCGCCCCAAAGAGAGGGGAAGGGTACATAGGAATCCGGGAACCGTGCCGTACTCTTAATATCGAATAGATTCCTATGGTTCGTTAAGGTGCTCGGAGGATAGAGCGATACACAGGACCGCCCGATTTGCGTCCCCATTCGACGAACGAGCCATCCTAAACAAAAAACAATGTGAAAGACTTGAGAAGAGCCACAGAATCTATCGTTGGTTTCACAAACCCAATTCCGAGTTGATTTCAATAACTGAGCTATACCTCCGATCGTCCGTATTTCAGCATAGAGAGATGTAGATGATGAACTATTACAGCATCAGGCTGAGAAGACTATGACATATTCGTCAATGACTTGTTAATTGACACGCCAACCCGATCTATAACACACTATATTTGGTTAATTGGTTCCCTTATTAATCAGTGCAAGTTGAAACTATCCTATCCTTTAGGATCAGTACCATGGTCCCTTGCAACAGCTGATGGAAATTCAGTTAGAACTGACAAAGCCAAATTGCTCCACTGCTTAGAAGTATCAGTTGAGCCAGCTACACAGCGACCTACTGAATAAGTGTATGTGTGTGACGGTAACGCAACACCTTACAATTAGCTGTCAGTTCCTGGTACGTTTGACGATTTATTGTGATTTGAAGAGTTAAATGAGTACAATACGACACAATTCATTGATCGCATTTTCGGCCGGTGGAAAACGGACAGATATGCACCAAACCTCCAAGGTCAAGAAACCTACTCTGTCTGGGGAAAAATGTCTCTAGCTTACCATTGCAGATGACATATTTGTCTCTGCTGATGGTCAGGAGGATGTGTTTCATCATAGGAGGAAGCAGACATTAGAATGAATCAGTCCTCACCAACATCAGAAACAATCGTGGTGCATTCTCCTGACACAGACATACTGATCCTGCTTTCAAAAGTAGCTTCAGTAATACAACCATATGTCATGTTTGGCACAGGGATGATTAAAAAAGGAGATGTTGTGTAGCGGTTAAGGGGTCTGATATTTGCTCTTTACTACCCACAATACATTGCTTTACAAGCTGTGTTAAAACCAGTGGCTTTGTAGGGAGAAACAAGGCTGTCCCATTGAAGATGATTAAAAAGCACAGAGAGTTTATGTCAATTTGGATTGCTCGAACAGCAGCATGAATGTTTTTTGGCGAAAATACAAAGGCTAGAGCTTTTTTCCGTCGTGTCAATTTTCTATAATTATGTATTTGAACATGCACACTTTCAGTTGCTTTTGTGGCACCATACTGACCAACATTAACCAGACGCAGAAACAAATGAGAGAAGATAACGTTATTGAATTTGACTGGACTATTGGTGATATTGCGTCACAATAGTTGGTTGATATCATGTTCAAAGAGCCTGACACTGAAGAAGGAAATAATAATGGGTGGGAAGATAGGCAGCCAACAAACTGATTGATATTGAGTTTGAATAAAGTGATGACAATGTATGAGAGAGGCTCATGCTCAAATGATGTAATATATTTTCATGAAAATGCCTGCTATCTTATAGAGCTATACATTTATATTTGTTAGTAGCGTAAGTAAAGTTCAATTCATTTTGTGAATATGATGAAATTGCTTAATTTGTTACATTTCATTAATATATGAATACATTAGCAGTTAAAATTGTGCATATAATTTGCTATTTTTCTTTGAATTTGGTAACGTAAAAAATACGGGAGAGTCATGTAAATTATATACTTTATTTCATTCAATTTTTGCCTAAGTATAAACAATATATAAAGGAAAATAAAGATATCCATGTTTGTATTTGATACTTAGATGTGGTATTTAAATAATATGATGCAAACGTATCTGGTAACGTACGTAACGTTTAATACATGAGGTAACACATATTAGCTTGACATGATTTCATGTCTGTTCAAACATTGGTGTTACCATCGATGATGTTCGGAGGAATATTGTATTAACATTTTTATAAGCTAATTGGCCGAATTGTCTAGCTTTCTAGTAACAAATCGAAAATTATTATTAATTATTTTAAAAAGAAACAATGTAACGGACAATACAAGAACCAAACATTGTTCACATCATGGATACGTATGTCTGTTATAACTAAGATGTTTAAAATAGTTTTCGGATATAAAATATTTATTTTCTTAATTTCTTAAACCAAACACCTTCATTCAACAAGGTAACATAAATTACGGTAACGTAGGCTTAATAATGCAGGTATCATATGTATAAACATTAAGTGAAACGAAATTTAGTCGTTTAAAAATGAGTTGTTACAATCAATTATGTCTACAGGAATGTTGCAATAAAACTTTAATAGTGTATTGGATGATTTTTTTCTAATTTCTTTTAACATGCGGAAAATAGAAAATGATTTAAAAACACACAATGTAACGGACATTACAAGATCATCATGGGAACGTATGTCTGTGATATCTGTAAGGTTTGGAATAATTTTCGGATGTAACATCATTAATGTTCTAAGTGTTTTACGTTAATGAATTTAATAAAACAAGGTAACGTAAATTACGGTAATGTATGCTTAGTAATGCAGGTATCCAAGGTATAAAAAGTAAGTAAACCCAACTTTTGTACTGTAATAGGCACTAATAATGAAGACAATTTAATATACAAACCCTTTCTTCCATATATGTTTAGTCTTCAAAATGCAGTACAATTAATTATTATTTTATAGGTAACGTATTCTACACCCAGTAACACGATAAAGCCCCAGTCGTCAGATGGCACACATGTTCCAAAATGCTCTACACATAATGGGCTTTCAGAAAAATAGAGTGTACAAAATTCATCCTGTTGGTGGGGGGGGTGGGGGGGGGGAGAGAGAGGGGGATGGGGTCTACTAGATTACAGCCTACCAGTCCATAGTTGAAAATTGGTGTTGCGTTTCGTCTACACTAGCCTTGAAATCGGTGCACATATACGTGGAACCAAAATCATCCTCAGTAGATTAAACTGGAGTTTACGAGTTAGTGATCCCGAGTTCCAGAAAAAAAGATAACCGTAATGCAGGCGTCACACAATAATAACATTATTAGCTGCTTTATCAGCAGAAACTGAAACAAATTTGTTATGAAATTCTTGGATTCCCTCTTAAAGTTATTTGTCAATGGGGAAGTAAAGACTGGTTAGCTATAACAAAGACGGTTATTTAGGATTTAACTTTTACAACGTATAAAGTGAGTTCGAGTCCGAATGTTCTCTACGACACTATTTTACATTACAATTATCAATACACTGGGCGGTTTGAGCACGGTATGCATCCAACATCAATCGCTGAAGGCAATATATCGTTTATTAATTGTAAAACAAATGCCGAATACGTTTATTTATATAAAAAGTACCAGTGATGTCATGACTAGCCGTAGAATAGCAAATTTTGGAATGTATACAGTCAAATTCCTTATGAGTGTTATTTTCTATGTCAAGCTTGTCAGAAATAAAGTTTGTTGTATTTGAAAAAAACAATGTTTGAAATAAAGTCAATACTACGATTTTCTCGTAAAATACCTGGTACATATTACGTAAATAAATTCGAAACATTATATCATTTGATACATTGGTTTATGCAATATGCGTAACAAAAACCGTTCTTATTACATGATCAGACGAAACTTACTATTAAATGATATTGCTTTGCTCGAAATGTCATGGAATGCCAGCTGATGTTAAAATCCCTATCCGGTCATCAACAGGCAAATTTTACCGATGTACAATGTTTCTAAGCCTACTGACGACGAGATATATATACATACAGACATACATACATACATTAGTTTTATATATATATACGAGAATAATGCGACTGCTGCATTATATCGCGGAACTCGTGCAATATTTACATGAAACTACTACGTATTGCTAGAGTGATCACAGACGCGTGTCAACGGTAAAAATCTCATTCATACATTCACTGACCTTGGTGCAGTGTACATTGCTTTATAGCGTATTCGTTACAATATATGCAAAATGACTGGCAAACGAGCAGAAAATGTGCTTGAAATTAGGGCCTATTTAGAGGTATGTCATTACTTGGACATTCACCAAGAGATGTGTGACATTTACGGGAATGGTCAAATGTCATATAGTACTATTTGTAGGTGGGTGGCCAAATTTAAAACCGGGCAACAGCGCTTGAAAGATATTGCTCGCCCTGGTCGTCCTGTAACGTCAACGACCAAGGAAAACGTTGAAAGAATCCGTGAAATCCTAAAAACTGATGCTCGATATACGACAATTAGCTCGGATGACAAACTTGTCGTTAGCACGAGTTCATCTAATTTTGAAAAAGCATCTGTAAGTTAAGAAAATAAATGCAAGATGGATACCGTATTTGCTGACAGAGGACCAAAAGAAGTTAAGGGTTACAACAGCGAAAACACTTCTGAAAATTTATCCGAAATACAGCAAAAAATCGTTTGAGCATTTAGTTACGAGTGATGAAACGTGGGTCCATTATTATGAGCCAAAAATAAAAGTATCTAACCGAATCTGAGCCACGATTGCCAAACGAACGCGAACTGTCAAGAAGATTCTGTATGCAATTTTTTTCACTATCAACGGTTCCGCCATACAGACGGCGGTGCCAAAAGGCAGAACTGTCACAGGACGGTTTTATAAAAACGTCGTTTTGAAACAATTGAAAAAGTACTACAAACAGCGACGCCCTATAACAGGTCTGAAGTATGTTCGTCTTCTGCATGACAAAGCGCCCGCCAACAAAGCCCGTATTGTAACGGACGTTTTGGTGTCAGAGAAGATCACCTTTCTCCTGTAGCCCCCTTACTCGCCAGGCCTGGCCCCCTGCGACTATTTTCTCTTCCCAAGACTAAAAAATCACTTATCTGGGAATAAATATAACTCGAGGAATGCCCTGGGATCTGCTGTTTACCAGTGTCTTAAGGGTGTACCTGTTCATGAATACGAAAAAAAAGAGTCAAAAGTGGATTGCGTGGCTCAAAATGTGTGTTTCGGCTAAGGGGGAGTACTTAGAAGGAAATCGAAAAAACAATTCATCAAAAATGATTACAGTATTCCAGTACATGTACCAATACCAATCGCATTATTTACGGAACAACCCTCGTATATATATAACTAATATAAACGGCTTTAACCAGCCAGGCCAACGCTGGAGCGTAGAGTAAAAAGTTACCAACTCATAATTCATTTGACATATATTCAATCACAGGTAATTTCAGAACCCGTGAATAAACTTTTACTTTCAATAGTCACGTATACATTATTATATGACCTGAACACCTGGATAGAGTTTTGATAAACGATTTTATAGTGTAATTTTGCCTTAATTGGCAGGTTAGTTTCTTTAAAAACTCTCTAAACAATTTGTCTTAATGTTTGAAGTAATCTAGCAATGATCTTATGTAAATGGCCAAAAGTTATGCGTTGTGCTCTAGGATTTAGAGAATACGGATACGATTTAATATGTATTTTCGTCAAAAAATTATTTCCACTCCGGATCATAGCTTCTATAAGCTACGCTTTAATATGTCTTTTTGTAGAACATTGATTTCCATTCCGAATCTTTGCTTCTATCTTCCATCACAGATGGGTCAATACGATCAATAATGTAACACTTCTCAAGCCCTTTATTAAATAAAACAGCCTTACATCTTTCACATCGCACTAGGCAGTAATACTCGTTGGACTCGGTATGCGATTCAATGTGGTCATTCTGTAAAATACCCGTTTTCCTTCAGCAAAGTAATCTATTTGATGATCTGCAAACATAACAATATAGCTAAACATATATGCTTGTAAATCTTAACTGAATTAGACTAATATAAATTACTTAACCAATGTATATATTAGCATTATGGCAGTTTTACATATAATTGTACTGTAAAAGTGAAACATCCGGTATTTTATGTCCTAAAACAACACGTATTAGATGTCCAGTAGACCTCTCATGACGATTGCATCCATTCGAGAATGAATATATATATATCATTGTACAACACGTTTCAAAGTTTGAGTCAAAAGCTCTACCAACAACATGGATGCAGTGCTGGAAACGGTATATTGGCATTAAAGTGCGTGTGTGGGTGGGTTGGTGTTTGTGGGGTGGTGGTAGGGTATGAGCGAGTATTTATCAGCTATTTATATAAAAATCTAAAAGCTTAGAAATGTTCAAATGTGACGTTAGCGGTCTGAAATGAGTAAGTAACCTAAGATAGCTCATACTACTGTGCAATGACATTTCTTATAAATACGTTGTTTTCCCCCAGCTCATTCATTATGTTTTGATCGTTTAGTCCAAATATCATTATTTATCAATCCCTAGAGCTAATAAAAACATATATAGCCTGACATAGGATCAGCAAACAAGTAAATCATGTTTGTATAGACCATAACATGATCACATTTGTAGAACTATTTAAATAACAAAAAAGCTAAACATTTATTTATACATAAAGCAAAAATAGATGCAAAATTATGACATTCAAGAGATATTAAATGTATATCTACATTCGTGGTTGGAAACTGTTTGTTTGATTACCTACTGGGCGGTAGTTTCTTTGAAACAACTATTGATAGTGACTAAAAAAAGAAGCGCTTATTTATTGATACTACAATAAAGATTAAAATTTCACGTGTTGGACCTTATATTAGACATGACACACTGTCTTGTGAAATCAAGAAAAGAAGCGTTATTATCAGATGTATTAGCTTTGTTAAGCTGAACTTCTTTAGGATAAATATTATTAACCATAGTTGGAAGGAAAGGGTTGTCAATGCTCAATATGTCATCCAGATACCGAGAAGTATCATTAAAGGCTTCAATAACATCTGCCTGGGTATCTAAGTAGGCATATAGGATAGTGTCGATACAACTTACGTTTTGCTTAAAAAGGAAAATAATACGCATTAACTGATGATGGAAATATTTAAAAGAAACAATCCTGCGAGTAAATGTTACGCATATTTATCCAACTTAATTACTTTGCATACATTTAAACAAGCGTTTATTCTTTCAAAAGTATTTAACATTAGCCAATTGCTACCTCTATGAATATGTTTATTTATGATATTTCAAGTTCACGTTTATTATTGATTGTGTCATTCGAGGTCATTTTAATTAGGCACATTAAGATGTTTCTGGATGATTCTAAAAAAAGCAAAAGAAAAAATGTTTATGTTTCTGTTGCATTCTGGTTTGGAATGATCTGGGAATATGACAGTATAGACACAAGGCTTGTGATATTGGATAGTTGTTCAGTATAAACAGACAATTGGAAATCGCCAAACATGATAAATATAAAAATATTGCAGTCTCGGTTTGATTTAGTTAAAATCAATTTAACTGGTTATTTAGCATGTCCCAGTCGCTAAATAACCAAACATTTTAAACTTGAATTGTGAAAATGTTTTAAATTTGGATGTTTAAATTTTATTACAAAATATAGGTTAAACATCAAAACTTAGGTTAACAAACTTTTTTAAAAATATGGTACCAAACCAAGTTTAAAATATTTTACAAAAATTAACACTAATACAACTATAAACTTTTAATTTCACGCATCAAAATTCTGTGTGGTTTTATTATTTCCAAGTATCTGTGCCTTAATCTAACTGCTGGGGCACCACAACTAACACATATTTGATATTTTGCACATGTACCTTTTTCACACTTTAAACATGGCAAAACTTTACTATTCTTTAATCTAAACTTATGTATACTGCAATAATTTGAATCTTTTGTAGGTTTACTTTTACAAGGATCATGATTTCCAACTTTTAAAAATTTACAGGTGTTTTCCATTTTCTTTTTCTTGTTATAATAAATAATATTTTATATTAAGAAAAAATTATTATAATATATATTACAAAAATGAGTAACAAGGAGATGTTATACCTAGTGCGATTGCACATTGAAGGAAAAATTAAAGACGATCAGCTTAAAAAAGCAATAGATGCTATGAAAGAGCCTGAAATTTCAAAGGAAACTACAAAGGAAGCTAAATTACAAGTATTTGAAAATCATCAAAAAAGACGACGTAATTAAAAGCTACGTAAAAAAGAAAAGAAAAAGCAAGAAAAAGCTATAAAAGACAAAGAAAAAGCTATAAAAGACCAAGAAGAAAAATATAAAAAAATACAAAAAAATGTAATAAACGAACTAAAACAAGTTATCAAAGATAAAAAAGATGAAGAAAAATTGAAACTAGTTGACAATCCAATATGCGGATATTTTAGAGCATACGAAATATCTGTAAATAAATACAAAGATCCTCAAAAACTATTTCGTGATAAAAAATCTATCATTACAAAACAAATTATCAAAAAGCTGATAGAAACTAAAGGATTAAAGTTTTAATTAGGTCTTACTATAGATTTTTTAAAGATGATGGTGCTACCAAAAAATACACCACAGCAAAATTACATAGTGAACAAAATGCCATTTTGAGCTCTGAAAAAATAAGCGAGTTTTATGACAATTCATCTGCATTTATACAAGAAAGTCTAGAAAGATTTACAAACACAGCATCTGGATTAGAAGTTGATCACTGTGTTAAGCTTTATTTGAATATTGCAAAGTATGAACCATTAAAAGGTTCTTCATATATTCCACTGCCTGAAGAAATAGCTAATAAAAAAGCAATAATAAACGTAAAAAATAACGATAATCAGTGTTTGTTTCATGCTTTAAATTCTTCTCTAAATCCAGCCGCAGATCACACCGACAGGTTGTCAAAATATCCTAGTATAGATTTTCTAAAAAAAGACGGAATTGACTTTCCTACACCAATTTCTCAAATTTCAAAAGTAGAAAAACTAAACAATCTTGCTATTAATGTTTACGGATATACCATATCAGAAAAAAGTAAAAAAGTAAATGTTTTACCGTATAAAATATCAGAACAACCCAAAGACATTAACAGGATTAATCTACTTTTAATATCTGATAAAAATGTTACAAACAATCACTATTGTTGGATTAAAAACTTAAATAGACTGTTATACGATCAAAACAAATATAAAGGCAAAACTTATTTCTGTGATCTTCAAATGAAGACTTACTAACAAATCACAAAGAAGATTGTGAGGGTATCAACAAAAAATCTTGCAAAATTGAAATGCCAGAAAATGGTAAAAATACTGTAAAATTTAAAAATTACCAAAATAAAATGCATGTTCCTTATGTAATATATGCTGATTTTGAAAGTATAATTAAACCACAATTAAAACAATTTGGAAAAAAATCAGAAAATCAAAATGTTCACGAAGCTTGTGGATTTGGATACCAAGTTGTCAGATATGACAACAAAGCTAATGATTCGGTTATTTACAGAGGCGAAGATGCTGTTGAAGTGTTTTTAAATCGCCTAGAATGTGAGAAGAGCAACATTAATAATATATTTGCTCACCCAAAACCATTAAAAATGACTCAACAAAATGAAGCAGATTATGAAAAAACTACACAATGTTGGATATGTGATAATGAAATAGGCAGAAAATCTGGTAAAAACTGTAAAGTAAGAGACCACTGCCATTTTACTGGAAAATACAGAGGTGAAGCACATAAAAACTGCAACTTAAAACTAAAAATAAAACCTGGCAAAACTTCAATTCCTGTCATATTTCACAACCTCAAAGGATATGATAGTCATTTGATTATGCAAACAATACATAAAATGAAAGGTAATATAACATGCATTCCAAATAATGCTGAAAAATACATATCATTTAGTGTCGGCCAGCTTAAATTTTTAGACAGTTTTATAGAAACCATGTGCATCAGTTTTAATTCCATCTTCTCGTATATATCTTTTTGAGTAAAATGGTGATAGTGTAACTTTGTTTACTGTTATACCATATATTTGATGCTTTATTGATCGCATCATATTCATCTCATGGGTGTATTTTTTCTTGTTAAACAATGCATCCTTGTAGTTCTCAAAATTTATATGTTTTTTGACTACATAATTTTTTACACCTTTTGCTTTTTTGATAAGCTGTTCATCAGCTCTTAGAATATAATATAGTTTAGGTCTCAACCCAACATATTCAACTATTGGAACTCCGGCACATTCGTCTTTCATTTTACCTAATACCTTTTTGTTTGTATCATCGTGCATTGGGTGATTTTGATGATAATCACTTAGGTAATATTCATCTTTCATTTCAGACAAATCTTTATATGCGTCTTCTGTTATTATTTCTACAAGCAAGCTGTCAGTATCTGTGTATAATAAAGTACAGTTATCTCCATACCTTTTTTTCAAAGTATTATAATACCAATCATACATCATATATTTTGATAAATCTAATACTGACATTCCAACATAAATTGGCTTGTTTAATTTTAATTTTGTTTTGTTTACATGTATTGCCGATAATTCATCTGAAAATTTTACACGTCTGTTAAAGTTTGGTTTGGCTATTATTTTTCTTATTTTTTCATTATTAGAGCCGTCAGTTTTTACTAATTTTATGTCAGTTCGCTTTCTTAAATTTTCCATTGTTTATCAAAATACTGAGTTATTCATAAGCTTGTAAAAATCTTTTTCAAATTGTGATTTAGCTTTTTTCCTAAGTTCTGTGTTTAAATTTATGTATGATGCCATCCAAGGTTTTTCATTAAATTCTAGCACCCTGTGGATTTTTGTTAATTTCATGCCTAATGATAAATACAACTGTAAATTTTTATAATGTAATACATATTTTGTTTTGTCCATAAGATTTGGTACTAGTTGTTCACCCATAACGTTATTTTCTAATAAATTTGTTTGGTACTCAGATAACCATTCTTTTTTTACTTTAAATCTTTCAGGGGCAAGTGGATAATCATTGTGATTATCATGTAGTTCTTTAGGATATTTTAAATCTACTTCAAGAAAATATCCGTTATCTTTTCTTAGCTCTTGATATGTTTTTTAGTCAACCCATTTAAATCCGGAATACGGAAGTGGTTGGCTCATAGCCCACCCATATAAGTTGTTTGCATCAAAATACATTAAAAAGTTTTTTTCTCCGTCTGGGTTATAATCAAATATATGGGGATTGTTTGCTTTTGCATGTCTTTTTGATACCATGCTAATTCCACCACGCATTCCTTTTTCAACAAATAAATGCATATTCATATCTGTAAGAAGTTCTAGTTCTATTTTTGAAAATTTAAGTAAAGCATCCCAAGATAATCCAGATGCTGTGTAGTAATGTAAAGCATCTAGTTTATATGATTTCATGCATGTTTTTCTGAAAGTTTGGAATACATCTGCCAACAAAGTTACATCAGTTTTTAGATATAAATCATGATAATCTCCAAGAGTTTTACAATTTATTTTTTCCGATACTTCTTGGGCATGATTGTAATCTTTTTGAGTAATACCTTCGTCTCTAAGTTTACTGTAAAATGATTCAATCGGTGGTAATTTGGTTTCATTAAATTTATCCATGTTATCAAAATATTCATATGGATAAACACCTTTTCGTAAAAGTAAATCTGTTTGTTCTTTAAATTGGTCTTTTGTAATTTTGAAATCAGATTTGTCTGTTGAATCAACAAGTTTTTCTAAAGAAGAAGCCATAAATTGGAAACTGTCTAAAAATTTAAGCTGGCCGACACTAAATGATATGTATTTTTCAGCATTATTTGGAATGCATGTTATATTACCTTTCATTTTATGTATTTTTTGCATAATCAAATGACTATCATATCCTTTGAGGTTGTGAAATATGACAGGAATTGAAGTTTTGCCAGGTTTTATTTTTAGTTTTAAGTTGCAGTTTGTATGTGCTTCACCTCTGTACTTTACAGTTTTTACCAGATTTTCTGCCTATTTCATTATCACATATCCAACATTGTGTAGTTTTTTCATAATCTGCTTCATTTTGTTGAGTCATTATTAATGGTTTTGGGTGAGCAAATATATTATTAATGTTGCTCTTCTCACATTCTAGGCGATTTAAAAACACTTCAACAGCATCTTCACCTCTGTAAATAACCGAATCATTAGCTTTGTTGTCATATCTGACAACTTGGTATCCAAATCCACAAGCTTCGTGAACATTTTGATTTTCTGATTTTTTCCAAATTGTTTTAATTGTGGTTTAATTATGCTTTCAAAATCAGCATATATTACATAAGGAACATGCATTTTATTTTGGTAATTTTTAAATTTTACAGTATTTTTACCATTTTCTGGCATTTCAATTTTGCAAGATTTTTTGTTGATACCCTCACAATCTTTTTTGTGATTTGTTAGTAAGTCTTCATTTGAAGATCACAGAAATAAGTTTTGCCTTTATATTTGTTTTGATCGTATAACAGTCTATTTAAGTTTTTAATCCAACAATAGTGATTGTTTGTAACATTTTTATCAGATATTAAAAGTAGATTAATCCTGTTAATGTCTTTGGGTTGTTCTGATATTTTATACGGAAAAACATTTACTTTTTTACTTTTTTCTGATATGGTATATCCGTAAACATTAAAAGCAAGATTGTTTAGTTTTTCTACTTTTGAAATTTGAGAAATTGGTGTAGGAAGGTCAATTCCGTCTTTTTTTAGAAAATCTATACTAGGATATTTTGACAACCTGTCGGTGTGATCTGCGGCTGGATTTAGAGAAGAATTTATAGCATGAAACAAACACTGATTATCGTTATTTTTTACGTTTATTATTGCTTTTTTATTAGCTATTTCTTCAGGCAGTGGAATATATGAAGAACCTTTTAATGGTTCATACTTTGCAATATTCAAATAAAGCTTAACACAGTGATCAACTTCTAATCCAGATGCTGTGTTTGTAAATCTTTCTAGACTTTCTTGTATAAATGCAGATGAATTGTCATAAAACTCGCTTATTTTTTCAGAGCTCAAAATGGCATTTTGTTCACTATGTAATTTTGCTGTGGTGTATTTTTTGGTAGCACCATCATCTTTAAAAAATCTATAGTAAGACCTAATTAAAACTTTAATCCTTTAGTTTCTATCAGCTTTTTGATAATTTGTTTTGTAATGATAGATTTTTTATCACGAAATAGTTTTTGAGGATCTTCGTATTTATTTACAGATATTTCGTTTGCTCTAAAATATCCGCATTATGTTCAATTTAAGTACTTTCAGCAAGAAAGTGATAGATATAATAAATCAAAACATAGTCATTACATTAAACGGTAAAGGCTTTAAAGCATCATTTCCCAATGTCTTTGAAAAATACAAACTCCCATATGCCAAATCAGATGCTATAGTCCAAAGCTGGGGAACAGATTGGATGTTATTTTGGCAGAATCAGTTGAATTTTGCTATTTGGTGTGCGACAACTGGATGTGGTATTGATTTTAACAATCATCTAAAAGCTGATGCCCTTGTTGGTTCGTTATTTCGATTTCATGTCTATTACCAAGTCAGAAGAATAGTATTTGAGATGAGTGTAGCAATGCCACAAGACTCAAATTGGAATGCGTTTAATAACACATATAACCGAAACGCATACGAGAGAATATGCAAGGAGTTCAATGTTGACTTCAATTCGGACTGGAGACAGAAACAAAGCTATAATAATGGTCTAGGAACAATTTATAATTACAGGACAAATATTGGTTATCATCCTTTGATAAATACTGTATACGACAACAAAACGATGAGTTTCACAGTCTATGAGAGAGATAAAACATACCACATTGATTACATTGCACAAGGATCTGAAGCAGACAACAGCTGGTCTACTTTTATACTAGATAGTTCATCTTGATTTACAAGAGCAGGAGTAGAACGTATCAATGACAGCATAAGAACATACTGCTGGGCAATCCTTGGCTCACAATCACAAACAAGAACAGATATACTTCGAACTGGAACGGCATTTGATGCACAGAAACAATTTTTAGCAAATGTAGAGGACGCAATAAACAGCCCCATTGACTTGCCCAGTCAAATTTCAAGATATGAAAACACCCTAAATATGCAAAAAGTAAAGTAAATTTTGTCTATGGAAGTGGATTGTACATGTCTCCGAGTGACATGGAATTAAGAATCGGAACAATACAAGACTACAATAATGACATTGTTATAGCAACCGATGCACAAGCATTAGGATTGAATAATGATGTAAATATAAAACCAGTACCACCAAAAAGTACCTATTCAAGGCTCCACAACAAAGAAATTTCTGCCGGACTTTGATAAATCATCAATACATAAAACTGTGGAGCATAACCCACCAGAAATACAAAAAATAGCGATTGAACACGAAGATAACAAAACAACTATAATTGTTGGTACTATAGTAATAGGCCTTGCTGCATTACTTATTTACGAGATTTACTGAACCACTTTTTGGCTGCCACATACAACAACCCGGAAACAAACATAAGCAAAGCCCACAGATTGTTACCAAGCCAATTAATAACATTACCTGTTGCAGATAAAAGCCATGATACTATTGCACCAATAACTCCTGGAAGTGCTGCAGCAGCTTTACCAGCCAGGTTGGCAAGAAGTTTACCAAGATTACTTAGTTGTTTTTTTATCTAGTCTTTTACACTTGATGGATCAGGCTTTGGAGTTGGGGCAGTCCCTCCTCCCGTTGTAGGAATAATGGTCTCAACTTATACCCCAATAATCATACCAAAGGCAGTCAAAATACTAACTATAGTAATACCTTGCTCTCTGAATAATGTCTTTATTCTCTCACCCAATGTTGTGTCTTCTTTTAACACCTTATTTATAGTTTCTTTTATCCTGTTTATTTGACTGCGTAATGCTTCTTTGTTTTCACTCGCCGCTTCAAGTCGTGCACTTCTTTCATCTTCTAAGTTTTTTATTCTGTTACGTATGCGCTCTTGTTGAAACTCATCCTCCTGCCCGGGGGTGCTAACATGTTCTAATTTTTGTTTTTGTTTTGTTATGTCTTTATCAAGCTCAGTGAGCTTTGAGAGATTATTAGTAAGTTCTCCACGAAAGCTTTGCAATCTCTTATCTAAACCTCGTATCTCTCGCAGTGTTAGCTCTTCTGGTTGAACAGCAGTTTTAGAATAAGTTTCATCTATATTACTCAAATCACTCTCAATTATATTTACAGCATCTACTGTATTTTGTACATATTCAGTTGTTGAAAAAGTTTGCATTGGTATATTTTCTGCAGCGATGGTATCTCTTGTTTTTGCCAAGGCTGCTAATTCTGCCCTACCCCGAGCCTTTCTTTCACGTGGAACTAAATAATCATACATTTTTAAATTATTTTTTACGAAGTTAATGCTATATTTTTTAACTAAAGTGTCCAGCTTATAAAACTTGATTGGTTCGTTTGGATTATTTCCCTTATAATAGGTAAGTGGAACATCATCCGTCCCCAACTGAACTGCATATAACATTGTTCTATCGTTTTCGTCCTCATCCACTCTAAAATCATCTTTATAATCAATTCCGCTGATCTCAGCATTCACTTCAGTAAAAAATTGATCTACTAACCACTTTTTTTGTGTGAGCTGTTCTTTTGTTTTATCTTCCCCTTGAAGCTGATTAATATGGTTATTTTCATTTACAATTTGTCTCTGGAATTCTGAGCCAGGTTGTATAAATTCTGGTTCTTCTTCATCAAGCAAATCACTTATAAAAACATCCACATCTTCAACATTTGGATCAAACGCAGGATTGTCATATTCATATCCTCCTTCAGCCATTGTTTATTTTATTTAATTTTAAAAAATATATTTAAAAAATAAAAACAATGTCAGCTTACGGAAACAAACTCAACCCTCATAGAAAACTAAGAGAACCTCATGGTGCCAAGGGCATCCGCACAAGTGTAGTAATAACTAATAATCCATCAACAATAGACCAAAACCAGCAACTGCTTGTGAGATTTCCCAATCTAAGTACTAATGATGTGATAGTTCCACGTACTGCTCGTCTTACCTTTGAAATAGAACTTAAAAGCAGAACAGACGCCATCGCTACTCTATACCAGAATCTGGGTAGAGCAATTTTGAAAAAAATGACAATAAGAATAAGTGGCAATGAAGTCATGTCAATAGATGACAGTGATATATATCATTGTTATGTAGATTTATGGAAAAGCCCTACCGAACGAGTAAACATAGCTTACCAAGGTATTGGTAAAGCAAACATGTTAAAACATAGAGTTGATGCGGTAGATGCTTCTTCAGACGCTGAGGATGAAGCTGTAGCAGCAGCTTATGGAAATAGATTTTGTATTCCATTGGACTTTGAAATGTTAGAAAGTCATATGCCATTTTATCAAGCGGGGCTTGGTGATAGGTTAGAATATGAATTATCGTTTAACGATTATAACAAGTTATCAAAAGCAGTGATGCTGATGCATCTTATGTAATAAAAAATATCTGCTTGGAATTTGTTATGGTTAGTGATGTTGAATTAGCCAGACAAATAAGACAGCAAATCAATGGTAATATAGTATTTATGTATGATCGTATCTTGCGACATAGAAAACTAATAGCAAAAAAAATCTGATACCCTTTGGAATATCAACATTAATGTACCAGCACGGAGCATGAAAGGTATTTTAATGCTGTTTGAAGACCCAGAAAGAACGGACACGGAATCCTTTTACAACCCAAAGATTGAAAAGGTTGAAATGACAATAAAGGGCGTACCAAATCAGTTGTATAGTCAGGGCATGAAGGCATATCAACATTGGGATGAAATTAACAAATATTTTGCTTTGACATCAAAAAGAAACAAAGAGACAGACATAGTGGCGAAGGACTTAAACTTTACCAATGTTTCTCTTGAGAGCTATTTGACAAAATCATATGCTTTGTGGCTTGACCTTAGAACATGTGATGACAATTTATTATACGGCAGTGGAAGAAAAATAGAAAACGGCAGTGAAGGCATAACGATACTAATAAATAAAAAAGCAGATGCAAATCAACCTTTAAATATTTATCTATATATAATACAAGATGCGCACAGCAATTTCGAAGATGGAAGATTCAAAGAAGCACGATACTAAATATCCTAAATATCCACACAGTGCCATTATCTGTGGTCAGACAGGCTGCGGTAAAACAGAATTTGTTCTTGACATACTTGAACAAGAGTATGTTGGAGTTTTTGAACATATACTTATATTGTGTCCAACCATAGAGTGGAACGAGGCTTATACAAATAGACCCTGGATAAAAGATGTAAGAAACCCGAGAGATAAAAAAATAACAATTGTCAATCCCGTGAACAACGGCAAAGAAATGCTATAAGAACTGTTGCGTTTATTTTTCAAACAATATGCTGGCAAGCCCACACTATACATCATTGATGTTTGGTCGGCCACAAAAGAATTAACAAAGAAAAAAGATATGTTATCAGAGTTGGCATTCTCTGGTCGTCACGCCAAACAATCAGTGTGGGTTATTTCACAGATATATAATTCTGTATTGAAAGATTTGAGGGAGCAAGCAAAATGGTTATGTATGTTTTACACCAAGGACAGAGATAGTTATGAAAATTGTTTAAGAGAAAATGATGTTTTTCCGACGTTGGAGGAGAGAACCAGAATAAGAAAAGCTTTAGCTAAGACTAAATATTCGAAGTTAATATTGAGGACTGACCAACCAACTGGTTATTGGGTTGAATAATGTTTTCCAATTTGGAAAATAAAAAACTAGATCCGGCCGAGTGCCAACGCGCCAAACAATGCACCAACCAATACCGGTACAACAGCACTAACCATGTTTTTCTTTTTACGGACGTGTTGGAAATCGGGGCTTGTAAATAATCACTTCTTGGGTCACATATAAAATATTTTACGGCATCCTTTGTCACAGGCATTACAAGCGTTTTCTGTGCACCTGCGTACGCTTAAAAAAAATCACTTTCTGAAACTCATATACAACATTTTACGTCATCCTTTGTCACAGGAATTACAAGCGTTTCCTGTGCTATTTTATTTTTGTCATAACCACTAATCTCATCGTCTGATATTTTCAAATTCATTTTTTTTATATAATATTTTTTAATTATTACAAAATATATTTATTTCATAATATCCGCAGGTATAATACCGTCAAATAATTCCTTTTTTTACAACTGTTGCTAATAGTGATACTAACAGCAAAGTAGCAATATTAATAGCAAAACTGACATAAAAATATAATGAAATTATCAGAAAATATAGTTATGCTTATAGCATTGCTCATAGCAAATTAGTAATGTTAATAGCATTGCTCATAGGGCAAAGTAGCAATGTTAATAGCAATGCTTGCAGTAAATTTAATAAAGTTAATAGAAAAAATAGCAATGTTAATAACAATGCTATTAACAATACTAACAATTACTAGTTGCATGAATATCGCAGTTGGTTGTTTTGTATTTTAAATTTTATTTCGAAGATAAAAAATAAGATTACTAATATAACAAGAGGCCCAAGAGGGCCTGTGGACGCTCTACTGGCTAACATGGCTCTTATAACATCAATGAAGCGAGTGACTGCCATTTACGTTTTTTTGAAAGTTTCGGGCAAAAAAACAGCTTTTTGACTAAATCAAGGGCCATAACTAAAGAATCTGTAAAGTTTGGTAAAGATCAGATGAAAAATGAGGCCATACCGTATTAACGAGGCAAAATATAAGCATTTATTTTTAACTAAATCAAGTGCCATAACTCCTCTGTTACTGGTCCGACTGGTCCAACATAGAGCTAAAAAAAAAAAAAAAAAAAAAAAAAAATATATGAAAAAAAAAAAGGAATAATTTTAAAAAAAAAAAATATGAAAAAAACAACAACATAATAATTAAAAGTAAAAAAAAAATAAAAAAAATAATTTTTTTTTTTTTTTTTTATAATAATTAAAATAAAAATTAATAATAATATAAAAAAAGATAGTTGTAAAATCTGGTTAAGTTTGGCAAAGATCAGATGGCAAAATGAAGGGCCCTATCGTATGACGAGGCATATTATAGCATTTTTAACAAAATCAAAGGCCATAACTCCGCTGTTTACTGGTCCGATCTGGTTGGGTTTTAGAACTTGACCAAGCTTTCATAGACATTAACAATTTCATGAAGTTTGGTAAAGATCGAGATGAAAAATGAAGGCGCTATCATCTTAACGAGGCAAAAATATATCATTTTGAAGTAAATCAAGGGGCCATAACTCCGATGTTACTGGTCCGAGTATGGCTGGTTTTCGAACTTGTCTGAGCTTTCATTGATATTAACAATCTGATAAAGTTTGGTATAGATCAGATGAACAATGAAGCCCCTATAGTCTTAACGAGGCAAAAATATAGGATTTTAACTAAATCAAGGGCCATACACTCCGCTGTTACTATTCCGATATGGTTGGTTTTTGAACTTGTCCAAGCTTTTCATTGATATTAACAATCTGATCAAGTTTGGTAAAGATCTGATCAACAATGAAGCCCCTATCGTCTTAACGAGGCAAAATATAGCATTTTTAACTAAATCAAGGGCCATAACTTCGCTGTTACTGGTCCGATATGGCTGGTTTTCAAATTTCTTCGAGCTTTCAACGACATTAACAATCTAATAAAGATTGGTAAAGATCGGATGAACAATAAAGCCCCTATCGTCTTAACGATGTCAAAATATAGCATTTTTAACTAAATCAAGGGCTACAACTCCGCTGATACTGATCCGATCTGGCTGGTTTTCGAACTTGTCCGAGCTTTCATTGCTATTAACAATGTGGTAAAGTTTGGTAAAGATAGGAATAGAAATGAAGGCCCTATCGTCTTAACGAGGCAAAATTTAGCAATTATAGCATTATTAACTAAATCAAGGGCCATTACTCCGCTGTTACTTGTTCGATCTGGCTGGTTTCGAACTCATCCGAGCTTTCATTGATATTAACAACCTGTTAAAGTTTGGTAAAGATCGAATGAAAAATGAAGGCCCTATCGTCTTAACGAGACAAAAGTTAACAACGGACGGACGACGGACGGACGACGGACGGACGGACGGACGGACAACTCGGCATCCCATAAGCTCTGCTGGCCTTCGGCCAGTAGAGCTAAAAATGAATGCGGAAGAACTATTACAAAATATATCGGAACAGACGGAACCAGATGAATCAAAGCAACAAGAAACAAAAAAAGAAAGATTATCAGCCATAGTGGCTGGCGGCGGTAGTCGTCAATATTTAGGTAAAGACATACAACTCAACTCACGAATATAGATAGCATGCCCCCGGATGAAATTAACAAACTTTACTGCAGATATGAAGCAAGACTTGGGGCAAGCATGACCAAGACATTAGGCAATTATTTTATTAACTTGTATGTGATGGGAGTATCAAAATATTTCAATGTAATCAATCCACCAAAACTGATAGAAGATTTGGAGGAAGACCCATTTATTAATCATGCTTTGACAAGTGCTTGTTGTGAGTTGTATTACAGGTATGGAATGTGCTTAGCGCCATTAACAGCAATACTGACAACTGTCAGACATATTGATTTTAATAAAAATAAAAATATAGATAATATAAATGATGGAGAACCAAGAGAGTGAACAACAAAAAGTAAAATCCAAAACGAATAGAGGCTGTGAAAAAAGGAGAGCGGCAAGAAAGGCAAAGCGTCAGGATGCACAGAATGCAAAGTAAGATGCTGAAGAGCAAGATGCTGCAGAGCAAGATGCTGCAGGGCAAGATGAAATAACAAAATAACAATAGATGAAGAGGAACCAGAAATCAAAATAAACGTATACAAAAATTATATTCCACCGTGTCTGGTTTATTAGTAGGCATTGCTGGGTTGGGTTTGTATATTCATAACAAGAAATCTGATACGCAACCTGTGCAACCTGTTGCTGTTCATGTTGCACCAAAAGACCCGTTTGATTATTTTTAATTATTTATTTAAAAAAATAATATAAAAAATAATATAAAAAAATGGCAACAAGTATTGACGGAAAACAAATTGTAAATATGATGTATCACGCTGGAGTGGAAACACTTCTAACTATTGGATATTCTGCGATTGGCAAAAAACTACTAAAAAGACCAGCACCTAAAGTGGATTTTAATATAGAAGATGTTGGGATGCTGTCTGTGGATATAATGTTAGCAATGGCTACAAAGGATATGTTAATTAAGCAAGGTATTATTCCTGCAGATATTATGAAATAATTTAAAAAAATATATATAAAATAATGTTCTGTTTATTGTGATGGGCATGGCTGCATCTATTTCCATAAGCTGCTGCTACAGCTTCATCCTCAGCGTCTGAAGAAGCATCTCCCGCACCAACTCTATGTTTTAACATGTTTGCTTTACCAATACCTTGGTAAGCTATATTTACTCGTTCGGTAGGGCTTTTCCATAAATCTACATAACAATGATATATATCACTGTCATCTATTGACATGACTTCATTGCCACTTATTCTTATTGTCATTTTTTTCAAAATTGCTCTACCCAGATTCTGGTATAGAGTAGCGTTGGCGTCTGTTCTGCTTTTAAGTTCTATTTCAAAGGCAAGACGAGCAGTACGTGGAACTATCACATCATTAGTACTTAGATTGGGAAATCCACAAGCAGTTGCTGGTTTTGGTCTATTATTGATGGATTATTAGTTATTACTACACTTGTGCGGATGCCCTTGGCACCATGAGGTTCTCTTAGTTTTCTATGAGGGTTGAGTTTGTTTCCGTAAGCTGACATTGTTTTTATTTTTAAAATTAAATAAAATAAACAATGGCTGAAGGAGGATATGAATATGACAATCCTGCGTTTGATCCAAATGTTGAAGATGTGGATGTTTTTATAAGTGATTTGCTTGATGAAGAAGAACCAGAATTTATACAACCTGGCTCAGAATTCCAGAGACAAATTGTAAATGAAAATAACCATATTAATCAGCTTCAAGGGGAAGATAAAACAAAAGAACAGCTCACACAAAAAAAGTGGTTAGTAGATCAATTTTTTACTAAAGTGAATGCTGAGATCAGCGGAATTGATTATAAAAGATGATTTTAGAGTGGATGAGGACGAAAACGATAGAACCATGTTATATGCAGTTCAGTTGGGGACGGATGATGTTCCACTTACCTATTATAAGGGAAATAATCCAAACGAACCAATCAAGTTTTATAAGCTGGACACTTTAGTTATTAAAATATAGCATTAACTTCGTAAAAAATAATTTAAAAATGTATGATTATTTAGTTCCACGTGAAAGAAAGGCTCGGGGTAGGGCAGAATTAGCAGCCTTGGCAAAAACAAGAGATACCATCGCTGCAGAAAATATACCAATGCAAACTTTTTCAACAACTGAAGATGTACAAAATACAGTAGATGCTGTAAATATAATTGAGAGTGATTTGAGTAATATAGATGAAACTTATTCTAAAACTGCTGTTCAACCAGAAGATCTAACACTGCGAGAGATGCGAGGTTTAGATAAGAGATTGCAAAGCTTTCGTGGAGAACTTACTAATAATCTCTCAAGGCTCACTGAGCTTGATAAAGACATAACAAAACAAAAACAAAAATTAGAACAGGTTAGCACCCCCGGGCAGGAGGATGAGTTTCAACAAGAGCGCATACGTAACAGAATAAAAAACTTAGTAGATGAAAGAAGTGCACGACTTGAAGCGGCGAGTGAAAACAAAGAAGCATTACGCAGTCAAATAAACAGGATAAAAGAAACTATAAATAAGGTGTTAAAAGAAGACACAACATTGGGTGAGAGAATAAAAACATTATTCAGAGAGCAAGGTATTACTATTGTTAGTATTTTGACTGCCTTTGGTATGATTATTGGGGTATTAGTTGAGGCCATTATTCCTAACAACGGGAGGAGGGACTGCCCCAACTCCAAAGCCTGATCCATGTAGTGTAAAAGACTGGATAAAAAAAACACTAAATAATCTTGGTAAACTTCTTGCCAACCTGGCTGGTTAAAGCTGCTGCAGCACTTCCAGGAGTTATTGGTGCAATAGTATCATGGCTTTTATCTGCAACAGGTAATGTTATTAATTGGCTTGGTAACAATCTGTGGGCTTTGCTTATGTTTGTTTCCGGGTTGTTGTATGTGGCAGCCAAAAAGTGGTTCAGTAAATCTCGTAAATAAGTAATGCAGCAAGGCCTATTACTATAGTACCAACAATTATAGTTGTTTTGTTATCTTCGTGTTCAATCGCTATTTTTTGTATTTCTGGTGGGTTATGCTCCACAGTTTTATGTATTGATGATTTATCAAAGTCCGGCAGAAATTTCTTTGTTGTGGTGCCTTGAAAAGGTTGAATACTTTTGGTGGTACTGGTTTTATATTTACATCATTATTCAATCCTAATGCTTGTGCATCGGTTGCTATTACAATTTCATTATTGTAGTCTTGTATTGTTCCGATTCCTAATTCCATGTCACTCGGAGACATGTACAATCCACTTCCATAGACAAAATTTACTTTACTTCTTGCATATTTTAGGGTGTTTTCATATCTTGAAATTTGACTGGGCAAGTCAATGGGGCTGTTTATTGCGTCCTCTACATTTGCTAAAAATTGTTTCTGTGCATCAAATGCCGTTCCAGTTCCAAGTATATCTGTTCTTGTTTGTGATTGTGAGCCAAGGATTGCCCAGCAGTATGTTCTTATGCTGTCATTGATACGTTTTACTCCTGCTCTTGTAAATCCAGATGAACTATCTAGTATAAAAGTAGACCAGCTGTTGTCTGCTTCAGATCCTTGTGCAATGTAATCAATGTGGTATGTTTTATCTCTCTCATAGACTGTGAAACTCATCGTTTTGTTGTCGTATACAGTATTTATCAAAGGATGATAACCAATATTTGTCCAGTAATTATAAATTGTTCCTAGACCATTATTATAGCTTTGTTTCTGTCTCCAGTCCGAATTGAAGTCAACATTGAACTCCTTGCATATTCTCTCGTATGCGTTTCGGTTATATGTGTTATTAAACGCATTCCAATTTGAGTCTTGTGGCATTGCTACACTCATCTCAAATAATATTCTTCTGACTTGGTAATAGACATGAAATCGAAATAACGAACCAACAAGGGCATCAGCTTTTAGATGATTGTTAAAATAAATACCACATCCAGTTGTCGCACACCAAATAGCAAAATTCAACTGATTCTGCCAAAATAACATCCAATCTGTTCCCCAGCTTTGGACTATAGCATCTGATTTGGCATATGGGAGTTTGTATTTTTCAAAGACATTGGGAAATGATGCTTTAAAGCCTTTACCGTTTAATGTAATGACTATGTTTTGATTTATTATATCTATCACTTTCTTGCTGAAAGTACTTAAATTGTAGTGAGCATCTGAGCTATATTTAAATTGTTTAGAAATCATTTTTATTTGTATTTTTATATATATTAAAAAAAAATGGTTCATACAATTTCAAACATATACGGTTCTATTAGCTTACAACAGTATATCGATAATAGAAATGGAGATAAGCGCGTTGGATTAAAAAGTTTTACATACACTATCGGTTGGTATAATATTATTCATGAAGTCATAAAGACAAGAAACCCAGATAAAAACGCGTCGTATACCAGATGGACTCTTTAACTTTTACGAGTTGGCAGAACAGTTTAAATTGCTAAATGAAAATATTACCCTGGACATTGTTGTCCAAATTGCTGCAGCAATTTTAAATACGCCAATAGAGACACGATTATCAAGCGGTCTTTCAAAATTGCTGGGATTCGAGGACAGGAAATGGTTAAAAGATACTCATATTGGAAATCACCCAATTGATTTAGCTCCTTATAAACAGCTATATGTTCATCTGGAACAAGTTAATACGAGTAGTAATTATTTCAATGGTTCACCAAGCACTATTATAGGGGTTGTACCTGTAGTAAATAAGCAGTATGGAGATACAAGTAGTGTAGCAGCACTATAATGTTGGGTATAGAGCTCACTGTTACTTGTAGTGTAGCAGCACTATAATGTTGGGTATAGAGCTCAATGCTACTATTAGTGTGGCAGCACTATATTGTCGGGCGTAGAGCACACTGCTACAAGTAGTGTGGCAGCACTATAAGGTTTGGTATAGAGCTCGCAGCTACACGTAATGTGGCAGCACTATAATGTTGGGTATAGAGCTCACTGCTACTAGTAGTGTAGCAGCACTATAATGATGGGTATAGAGCTCACTGCTACAAGTAGTGTGGCAGCACTATAATGTTGGGTATAGAGCTCACTGCTACTAGTAGTGTAGCAGCACTATAATGATGGGTATAGAGCTCACTGCTACAAGTAGTGTGGCAGCACTATAATGTTGGGTATAGAGCTCACTGTTACAAAAAATGTGTCAGCACTACAATGTTGGGTATAGAGCTCAATGCTACAAGTAGTTTGGCAGCACTATAATGTTGGGTGTAGAGATCACTGCTACAATTAGTGTTGCAGCACTATACTGGTGGGTATAGAGCTCACTGTTACAAGTAGTGTGGCATCTCTATTATGTTGTGGGTTGAGGTCACTGCTACAAGTAGTGTGGCAGCACTATAATGTTGGGTATAGAGCTCACTGCTACAAGTAGTGTGGCAGCACTATAATGTTGGGTGTAGAGGTCACTGATACAAGTAGTGTGGTAGCTCTATATTATTTGGTGTAAAACTCACTGCTACAAGTAGTGTGGAAGCACTATAATGTTGAGTACAGAGCTCACTGCTACAAGTTGTGTGGCAGCGCTAGAATGTCGGGTACAGAGCTTACTGCTACAAGTATTGTGGTAGCGCTAGAATGTCGGGTATAGAGCTCACTGCTACAAGTAGTGTGGCAGCACTATAAAGTTGGGTGTAGAGTACACTTATACAAGTAGTGTGGTAGCTCTATAATGTTGGGTATAGAGATCACTGCTACTAGTAGTGTAGCAGCACTATAATGTTGGGTATAGAGCGCACTGCTACAATTAGTGTGGCTGCACTATAATGTTGGGTATAGAGTTCACTGCTACAAGTAGTGTGGCTGCACTATAATGTTGGGTATAGAGCTCATTGTTACTAGTAGTGTAGCAGCACTATAATGTTGGGCATAGAGCTCAATGCTACAAGTAGTGTGACAGCACTATAATGTTGGGTGTAGAGCTCACTGCTACAATTAGTGTTGCAGCACTATAATGTTGGGTGTAGAGTACACTTATACAAGTAGTGTGGTAGCTCTATAATGTTGGGTATAGAGATCACTGCTACTAGTAGTGTAGCAGCACTATAATGTGGGTATAGAGCTCACTGCTACAATTAGTGTGGCAGCACTATAATGTTGGGTATAGAGCTCACTGTTACAAATGATGTGTCAGCACTACAATGTTGGGTATAGAGCTCACTGCTACAAGTAGTGTGGCAGCACTATAATGTTGGGTATAGAGCTCACTGCTACAAGAAGTGTTGCAGCACTATAATGTTGGGTATAGAGCTCACTGCTACAAGAAGTGTTGCAGCACTATAATGTTGGGTGTAGAGCTCACTGCTACAAGAAGTGTTGCAGCACTATAATGGTGGGTATAGAGCTCACTGCTACAAGTAGTGTGGAAGCACTATAATGTTGGGTATAGAGCTCACTGCTACAAGTAGTGTGGCATCACTATAATGGTGGGTATAGAGCTCACTGTTACAAGTAGTGTGGCAGCGTTAAAATGTTGGGTATAGAGTTCACTTCTACAAGTAGTGTGGCAGCACTATAAAGTTGGGTGTAGAGCTCACTTATACAAGTAGTGTAGCAGCACTATAATGTTGGGTGTAGAGCTCACTTATACAAGTAGTGTGGCAGCCCTATAATGTTGGGTATATAGCTCACTGCTACTAGTAGTGTAGCAGCATTATAATGTTTGGTATAGAGCTTACTGCTACAACCAGTGTGGCAGTACTATAATGTTGGGTGTAGAGCTCACTGCTACAAGTACTGTGGCAGCGATATTATTTTGGGTGTAGAGCTCACTGCTACAAGTAATGTGGCATCTCTATTATGTTGTGGGTTGAGGTCACTGCTACAATTAGTGTAACAGCACTATAATGTTGGGTGTTGAGGTCACTGATACAAGTTTTGTGGCAGCTCTATAATGTTGGGTGTAGAGCTCACTGCTACAAGTAGTGTGGCAGCACTATAATGTTGGGTAAATAGCTCACTGCTATTAATTGTGTTTGTTGCTCCCAAAGGATCGCCTTTATGAGTATTTATTGACTGGTAGGCTTCATAACCTCTGCTCACAATTAAATTCCATTTTGTTTATTTCCCCCATTATTTTCTTGTTTTGGGCTAGGAGGGCTGGCGTGGCGCAGTCGGTGGCGCAGTCGGTAGCGCGGCGGATTTGTAACCGGAGGCCCCGGGTTCAATCCTCCGTGGTGCCACTGAGTTCCGTCGGTGTGTTCTTAGGCAAGACACTTTCCCTTAGCCTCGTCCATCGGATGGGGACATAAACCGGGCGGTCCCGTGTATCGGTCTATCCTCCGAGCACGTTAAAGAACCATAGGAATCTATTCGATAATAAGAGTAGGGCAGGTTCCCGGATTCCTATGTATCCTTCCCCTCTCTCTGGGGCGGCTCTAAATAACCTATACTGTGTTGATGAGCCGTTAAACAACATTCAATTGTTTTGGGCAAAGCATTTAGTGAAAGCTGTTTTAGATAAATGTAAATGTGCTGACAAAGTTTGGTAAAGCTCAGATATAAAAGGAAGTAGCTAGAGATTGAGCAAGGTATATAGGGCTTGGACGTGTAGAACATGTGTACCCGGGTACCCTTAGCCCAAATACCTGCTTGTTCCGGGTACATGTGATTGATTTACCTGTTGTTTTTGTAAACTGTACTGTGACGTCTTCGATTATTCTTAAAGATGAATGGCCACCTTTTTGGTAGTATTATCAATTAAAACATTTAACTCTTAAACATCATATGAACATTTCCTGATAGTCCCGGAGAGAAACATATATTTAAAACCGCTACTAAGTTGTATGTAAAAATCAGTATTATTTGCATGACGTAGATACTACTTTTACCACTGCGTGACTGCACGGGGAAATGCGGTAAATCGGAATTGCATAGCTGCGCAACTATTGCCAGATAATTGATAAATACATTTACCTGTGGATTAATTTACCTGTTCAAAGTTTTCTTCGTCATCAAATAAAATCATATTCTCGCTTTTCACAAATATTGCAATGTGTGAATTGAAAATATCTATTGTTGTGTATTGATTTCGATTTAAATAAACATAAACATGTTCATGAAACAAGACATGACCGGAGAACTTTAAGGCATATTGCAGCGGAAAGTAACTTTTACTACGTGATCATTTGTTTCAGAAATTTACATATAAATCGCCTCCAATTTAGTATTAATATCCCACATTTTTTTTATTTTCTCGGAATTTAAAAGGAAATAAAATGTTGACCTATATTTTACTGACATCTGATCTCAGTAACATAATATAGTCCAACAACACTCACTGATTGGCCACGGTTGTCTGCATGTGTAGTATGTTTATGCCCCGCCACGGAAGTGGTGCTGGCATATAGTGTTACCCTTGTCCGTCCGGACGTACGTCCGTCCCGTTTTTACATTCAATTTTGTTATTAAGTCAATTTCTCAGATACCAAAAGCCGTACAGTTTTCAAACTTCATACACACGTACATCTATATGGCAGCAATATGTTCCTAACCGAATCAGGTCAATATCTATATGGCAGCAATATGTTCCTAGCGTCTCCGTGGCCGAATCGTTAACGACGTTGCGTTGTAAACCTTCAGCTCTCACCGTTGCTGGTTCGAAACCCACTGGGAGCTCGACTTGTGAGGAAGTGTCGATTCTTATGGATGGCGGGAGGTGTACAGTACTGGTTCTACCAACGAAAAGCGGGTGGTCTGCCTCAACCACAAAAAAACGACCGTCATATATAACCTTAATTGTGTTGAAAACAAACAAAAGGTCAATATAAATGACATTGACCTACTTTTTACACTGTTAATTTACATCAAAGTTTTTCATTCCATTTTTTTACATCGAAATGATATATAGGAAGTTTTTTGTTCAGTCCATTTCTCCAACACCAGATGCCTTAGAGCTTTCAAACTTTACAAATGTTGATAACTACATGATAGCGATCTGTTCCAATGAAAAGTGGGTCAATATGAATTAACTTGACCTACCTTTGACACTATGTTAATTTACATTGAAGTTGTACATTCAAGTTTTTTTTATTGACTCAGTTGCTCAGATACCAAAAGCCATACAGTTTCCAAACTTTATACACACATCTGTACGACAGCAATATGTTCCTACTCAAATCGGGTCAATATAAATGACCTTGACCTACTTTTTACACTTTGTTATTTAACATTAATGTTTTACATTCAAGTTTGATACATTCCGTTTGTTTTGTTAAGTCAATTTCTTCAACACCAGATGCCTTACAGCTTTCAAAAGGTACAAATGTTTAATATGAATTTTAGGCACTGTCTAACACCGAGCAGAGGTCTGAAAATTAATACTTACATGATATATCGGATTGTATGTAAAATTTAACTTGTAAACCAAAAGTTTTACTCTTAATAATTATTCTATGTTGTTATGATAAAAGACTTACCTATCTTAAGTTTCTTGTCAATGACAGCATATCAAATCCTGAAATATCTCTGATATGCAAGAAATGCTACATATCTAGGGGTGGAATTCACATCAGACTTATCATAGTCCCCACATGTCAACAAAGTCACAAATAAAGCTAGCCAAAGCCTTGGATTCCTAAAACGCAACCTACACGCTGAAGACCCGAAACTTAACAAGCAGCATACTGCTCCATAGTCCGACCAACCCTCGAGTACAGTTCCTCTGTATGGGATCCGTATCATATCAAGCATATACAGAAACTTGAAGGGGTACAACGGAGAGCTGCTAGATTTGTGTGCAACAACTATTCCAAGGCTCCGGGCACGGTTACCAATCCACTATCAAACTTGAAATGGGACTCTCTTGAACACAGAAGGCAAACCAGTCGCCTTTCTCTTTTCTACAAAATAGTTTACAACCAGGTCGACATCCTCCCTTCTCAGTACTTAACGCCATATACCCGTCAAACCAGACACAATCATCATCTAGCATATCAAAAACCCATCACCCCAGTTGACTATTAAAAATATTCATATGTTCCTCGCACAATTACAGCTTGGAATTCCCTACCATCGCATGTAGTCAGTGCTGACTCGATCCTTGGATTTAAGTCAGGGCTGGCTACATTGCCATTCCAATAGTAAATTATATACTATCCTTGTTTATGTTTTTAACCTGCACAGCTAATATTCTTGTCTTCACAGTGATAGTGTCTTGTAAAAATAATCGACTATCGACATTTATATAGGCATATTTTATTCGCACTAGTTTTTATCACATTGTCTTGTTCTCCTGGGTGGATTGAGTAGCTTGGGAAACTTGACAAGCTTTCACTTTTTTTAACCCCCCACGCATGGCCATATAATCTTAATTGATTCTTTGCCATTATTGTAAAAGAAGAAGAAGGAGAAATGGTTAGCATACCAGGGGTCATCCGCCAAGTTGTCATTATTGTCTATATAACTTGCGCATCCATCGCGATGTGCACGATACCCCTGTTGGATGGACATTGGCTGATTGAAGTTTCATTAAAATGGTCTGAGAAATAAAGTTACGTGTTTTTTTACCAAAACTATTGAAAATGTAGATGAATTACATAAACCGTCAAGTTAAAAAACACCGAAACATATGAGTAAATTAATTGACTATTCATAATTTCGCATTTAGAAAAATGTACGACATCTGTTATATTTCAAAGGCAAGTATAGCATCCATAGCAAGGTTGACTTTTTCATCTTTCTGTAATGGTGCAGTTTCTAGTATGCCATTTTTTTGATATGTTTTGGTAATATACCTTTTTTCCCCGTTTATTTCTCATTTCCCTTTTCTTTGATTCTGACTGTGTTTCGTTTTCAAGAGGTTCCTAGTTTCCTACATAAAGATTGGATGTCATTGGTTATATTAGAGTTGGAATTTGAGTGCTTATTTGGTTCAGTATCTGATGTACTAAATTTAATATAATTTTCTGAATTATGTTTGCTCTTGTTGCCATGCGTGTTTTCGGTGGTTGATATTCGCTTTTTACTTTTACTACTATCAGCGTCATTAGAACTTGAAACTGTTCATTGTTCAAAAGCAAGTCAATGGTTGTACATGACAATTCTCCTTCATTGGTTGAAAAAGAATACATGTGATATTAATATTGCTCTGCACCATTTAATGCGTAAAACTCATGTGTACATTGATGTTGTAGCCTAAAATGGTAGACACAGTTTCAATCTCACAGGCTGTGGCCCACCCATGACCATTTATCATTTCCCTCTCGTATTAAAGTTTGGTCATGTCAGGACTGTGGTAAATTTGGACTAACTCCTCCATGTCAACCCCGTTATCAGCAATATAAGAGCATATATTTCTCCTATATTGTCTTGTCGACGTGCCGTAAAACACCATTAATTCATTCATTCATTCATTCATTCCTATATTGTCTGAAAATATTTACTTTTCCAGTGATGCTTAGACATAGGCAATGAAAAATGCAGTCACCATCACCAGGCACATTGTATTTGTTGAATGGAACATTGTTAATATTAGTGAGACAAGCTTGAAGGCTGAACTCAGTTGGAAGATTTGTCTCCTTTCGGTTCACTATTTTTAAACAGAAAAGGAGTGTGTGCGTGAAGGTCGCTGTCCCGGACTTACACTGCGATGTAATGATAAGCATTCTTTTAATGCATTTAATAAATATCGCTTCATTCGTAACTACTCGTCAATATCCCGAAGAATGACGGGATTAGCCGAACTCGTACGAATACTCCAAAAAATCGTTTATCAAACTACGAAAAGAAACAATCGTCCAAGTGAAACAGACTGATCCCCTGATGATTTGAGGAAAAAATCCGAAATTGCCGAATTTCATCAATGGCGGCGCTTCCGGTGCGACACAGTTTTTTTGCCCAGCTAGGTACGATTTCAAAACTTGCACATGCGTTACCATTAGCCGATCATCGTCGGCCGAGCTCTGCTCGGTATAACTTAGTCTACATGACGGCGGAATGTTTCAATGAAAAGTAGGTCAGTATGAATACGGCGGTACGTCCATACGTCCGTACGTCCATACGCCCATTTTTACATTCAATTTGTTTATCAAAGCTAAAGAGTCTCTATATCAATCGATTTCTTCTTTGTAGACGTGACTTTATTTGTAACTTCATTTTCACCAGCTCATGTCGAAATCGGGTATTTAAGCGAGCAAATATAGCGCAGTAAATCATTTACTGTATATACATCGACCAGTGCACATCGTATCTATACACAGGTAACAGTATTTTTTTACAGAAAAAAAAGTTAACCTCTCTCGGGGCTCGAACACGCGACCTTCTAATTTCAAGTCCGGTGCTCTATCCACTGAACTATAAGAACATAGTATACGAACTACCATTTATTATGAGGCAAAATAACAACACATTTGAACGCAACTAAAGATGGATCAATAAATAGGTAGTCCATATTGTCGCACGTGTAAATTAACATTGCCTGGTGTAATACTGTATGTTATCAATATGAAACTAATTCTTCGCCTCCAAACAACCATATCTCGACTTGTTCTTTAGCGCTTGATGAGATTGTGTGTACGCTCTTGTTATTACGTAATGCCTATTTAGTGTTAGAATACTAAAACATACAAATAAATAGCAGTGGTCTAGTGGTTCAGCGTACATCTGTCAAAACTTACAAATGCAAGGCGGTGGTTCAAATCGCGTTGCGGGCAACTATTTGTTTGTCTGTCACATATATTATGGAGCCGTATATTTATTTATCGATGTAACCTGTACGGAGGCTAATAAAAATGAAATTTAACGCATCAATTTCTGCTTATATACCGACTTTTGGGTAGTTCGTCGATTTGAAACTACTTCATACGCGTTTCATTCATATTCATGAGTTATTACCAGTTAAAATAGGGACTGTACAGCTTTAAGTCAATCTCTCACATACCAAAAGGCGTACAGTATTTTTTTCAAACTTCATACACACTTAAATCTGTATGACAGTAACATTTTCCTACCCGAATCAGGTCAATATACATGACCTTGACATGCTTTTTACACTTTGTGAATTTACATCAAAGTGTTTCATTCAAGTTGTTTACATCAACGTTTTTTGTGAAGTCCACTTCTCCAACACCAGCTGCCTTCGAGCTTTCAAACTTTACACATGTATATATATGTAAATTGGGTGTCCCGGCTCAGAGATCTCGCTTCGCTCGATCCTGATCCGGTAACACCCAATTTACATATATATGTATTAATTCACAATCACCATGAAATGGTGATTTACTTGATTTATAAAACTTTTTTAAAATAGGGGTAGTGAAGAACACAAGTTTAAATTTTTTAGGTTTTGAGCTTTGTGTAGTAGGTAAGGTTACGTGATTATTATCATGTCAAATGTGCATATATCAGTGTGGGCGTATTGGTAAGGTTACGTGATTATTGTCATGTTAGTAAGGTTACGTGATTATTGTCACATGTATTAGCTCATGTGATAAGCATCTATTTATATCAACCAATCGGTGAAGATCATGTGGTAAGTGTCTATTTATATCAACCAATCGGTGAAGATTATGTGATAAGCGTTATTTATATCAACCAATCGGTGAAGTTTTTGGTCTTTCTGACGGGTATAAAAGGCTGTGAACTACGGATTAGTATCACAAGGTGACATACCCTATGGGAATAGAGACCTGAAAAAGTAAGGATAAAGGTAAGTCCATTTTAAATTTGTATTTATTACTGATTTTTTGATTTATATCTCTATTCTTCTAAATTTTAAACACTCCTTATTATACAACTTAAATTTCAAATAATCTTGCATCCTCCTAATTGAAGCTGCACCGCAACCAACACACACTTGATACTTTGCATAAGTGCCTTTTTTACATTTTATACAAGGTACTACTTGACTTGTTTTTAATCTGTATTTATGCAAACTACAATAATCTGAGTTTTTAGTTGGCTTGTTTTTGCACGGATTGTGCAATCCAATCTTAAGAAATTTACAAACATTTATTTCCATTGTCTATCTTTACTATAAATATTTTTTTATATTAAATAAAAAAAATGTTAAATATATAACAAATAAGAAGAATGGAAAACGAAGAGACTATAAGAAATTTAATACGTTTGTACGATAACGGTGTAATAGGTAAGGAAACATTAGAGCACAGTCTTATGGTTATTCAACCGCCAAAGGCTAAACAACCCGAATTTATTCAGCCAGAGAAAGTTAAAGAAACCCCAAAAAATTCAACCTTGGAAAATTTACGTAAAAGGCGTCGTGCCAAAAAATATCGTAACAGGGAAAAACGAAAGTTTGCTTTACAAGTTAAAAAAGATGAAAATCAAGTTAAGCAGTTTAAGCAACCAGAAATTATACCTGAGGAGGAAACCGAATTAAAACTAGTTGATAAACCAAAATGTGGTTACTTTAAAGCATATGAAATATCTGCTCGCAATTATAAAGATCCTCGTAAATTATTACATGATAAAAAATCTATCATCACGAAACAAATATCTGAAGAGTTAAAAATAAATGCATTAAAATTCCAACTAGGTCTTACCATAGAATTATTCAAAGATGATGGTGAGATAAAAAAATATACCACTGCAGTTTTGCATAGTGAACAGAATACACTTTTATCTTCTGAGCGATTAGACGAGTTGTATGAAAAATCATCTTCTGACATACAAGAAAGTTTGGAAAGATTTACAAACACAGCATCAGGATTAGAAATTGATTACTGTGTTACACTTTATTTGAATTTTGCAAAGTATGAGCCACTAAAAGGCTCATCATATATTCCTTTGCCCAAAGTAATATCAAACAAGAAAGCAGTTATAAATGTGAAAAACTATGATGATAAATGTTTACTTCATGCTATAAATGCAGCTCTGCATCCAGCCAAAAAGAATTCTGATAGAGTATCAAGTTATCCTAGCATAGACTTTTTGAAAGCGGAGGGTGTTGATTTTCCAACTCCAGTCCCGCAGATAATCAAAGTAGAAAATCAAAACAATCTTGCTATCAATGTTTATGGATTTACTGCATCAAAAAAACATAATAATGTATCTATTTTTCCATACAGAATATCAGAGCAGCCGAATCACATAGAAAGAATTAATTTGCTGTTAGTTTCTGAAGATGTTGAAGTTGAAGAAGAGAAAGAAGATGATCCCAACAACGAAGAAGGAATCATAGATGATAATTACAACCCCGATGATTTTGTTAATATTACTCAACAAAAACCAAAAGAAACAAAATATCATTACTGCATCATTAAAAATTTAAACAAGCTACTTTACAGCCAAAACAAACATCATGGTAAAACTTATTTCTGTGATCGTTGTCTTCATGGTTACTCTGGAGCAAATCTACTCACCAAGCACAAAGAAGACTGCGATGGTATTAATAAAAACTCTTGCCGAATTGAAATGCCAAAAAAAGGTGCAATCACCCAATTCAAAAATTATCAAAATCAGATGTCTGTACCTTATGTGATATATGCTGACTTTGAAAGTATAATCAAACCTCAATCTTGCAAATTTGGGAAGAAATCAAAAATAACAAGTGTGCACGAAGCTTGTGGGTTTGGATACCAGGTTGTCAGATATGATGGTAAAGCATCTGATCCTGTTATTTACCAAGGTGAAGATACAGTTGAAACATTTTTAAATTGGTTGGAATGTGAGAAGAGCAACATTAATAATATATTTTCTCACCCGAAACCATTAAACATGACACTAAAGGATGAAATAAAGTATGAAAAAGCAACAAAATGCTGGATATGCAAAAAGAAAATAACCGATGGTGAAAACTGCAAGGTAAAAGACCATTGTCATTTCACAGGAAAATTCAGAGGTGCAGCACATAAAAATTGTAATTTGAAATTAAAAATAATCCCAGGCAAAACACCTATCCCTGTTGTATTTCACAACCTCAAAGGATATGATAGTCATTTGATCATGCAGAAAATACATACAATGAAAGGTAATATTACTTGCATCCCAAACAATGCAGAAAAGTATATATCATTCAGCGCTGGCCAACTTAGATTTTTAGATTTTTAGATAGTTACCAATTTATGGGTACTTCTCTTACAAATTTGGTTGATGCAACAGCTGCACGTGATTTTAAAATTACCAAAGATCAATTTAAGGAAGCAAATTTACCTATGCGAAAAGTTATTTATCCTGATGGTTATGCAGACAGCGTGGAAACAGAATTACCGCCACTAGAAATGTTTCGTAGTAGTTTTTTCAAGGAAGGTATGAAGGACAAAGAAACTGTCTTTGAAGATTATTATGAGTATTTGAAAACAGTATGGGAAGAGTGCAAAACTCTCCAAGATTATTATAAGCTATCTCTTGAGCCTGCATTTCTACGAAAAGGTGTTTATCCGTATGAATACATGGATAGCATGGAAAGATTTAATGAAACAGAATTACCGCCTATAGAAAAGTTTTACAATAGTCTCGAAGATGAAAGTAAAAGTCCCGAAGATTACGAATATGCTCAACAAATGTGGAAAAGGTTTGGTTGTAAAACCCTTAGAGATTATCATAATTTATATTTGAAAGCGGATGTAACTTTGCTGGCGGATGTGTTTCAAACTTTTAGAAAAACATGTATGGATTCATACAAACTTGATCCTTTGCATTACTATACTAGCCCTGGATTATCTTGGGATGCACTACTTAAATATTCTGGAATAGAATTAGAACTTTTGACAGATATTGATATGCACTTATTCATAGAAAAGTTGATGCGAGGTGGAATTAGTATGGTGTCAAAACGACATGCTAAAGCAAATAATCCATATGTAGCTGATTATGATCCCAATAACAAAAATAACTTCTTGATGTATTATGATGCAAATAATCTCTATGGATGGGCAATGTGTCAAGCACTTCCATATTCTGGATTTACCTGGAAAAAGAAAAACAAGAGTGGCAGGTTTTCCAAACCGAAACCTGGCAGAGGACAAATGCTTGAAGTTGATTTGGAATATCCGAAAGAACTTCATGATGCTCATAATAACTATCCTCTTGCACCAGAAAAGCTATTAGTAAAAAAAGAATGGCTGTCTGCTTATCAAACAAAATTATTAAATAATAACACTTTGACAGAACAACTTGTTCCGAATCTTATGGATAAGAAAAAGTATGTGATACATTATGAAAATTTAAAACTGTACTTATCTTTGGGTATGAAGCTAAAGAGAGTACACAGAGTACTAGAATTTAATGAAAAGCCATGGATGAAATCATATATAAACCTAAACACAGAACTTAGGAAAAAATCTAAATCAAAATTTGAAACAGATTTATACAAACTTATGAATAACTCTGTGTTTGGAAAGACAATGGAAAATCTACGCAAGCGGACTGATATAAAACTAGTCAAAACTGACGGCTCTGAAAATGAAAAGATAAGAAAAATAATATCTAAACCCAACTTTAACCGCCGCATAAAATTTTCTGATGACTTGTCAGCGGTGCATGTAAACAAAACAAAATTAACATTAAACAAACCAATCTATGTTGGGATGTCAGTATTGGATTTATCAAAATATATGATGTATGATTGGTATTATAATACTTTGAAAAAAAGGTATGGAGATAACTGTACTTTATTATACACAGATACTGACAGCTTGCTGGTAGACATCAAAACAAGATGTGTGTACAAAGACATGGTTGAAATGAAAGATGAATATGACTTAAGTGATTATCCAAAATACCATCCAATGCACGATGATACAAACAAAAAAGTAATAGGTAAAATGAAAGACGAATGTAATGGTGTTGCTATAGCTGAGTATGTTGGATTAAGACCCAAGCTATATTCGATTTTGAGAGCGGATGAGCAGATTATTAAAAAAGCAAAGGGTGTACAAAGATATGTACTTGCCAAACATATTAACTTTGAAAACTACAAAGATGCATTATTCAACAAAAAGAAATATACTCATGAAATGAATATGATGCGATCAATAAAGCATCAAATATATGGCATAACAGTAAACAAAGTTACACTATCACCATTCTACTCAAAAAGATACATCCGAGAAGATGGAATTACAACTGATGCACATGGTTTCTATAAAAACTTATGAATTTTGGTATCAGCAGGAACAATAAGTAATTCTTCTTTGACAAATCCTCTCTGTGGCGCTGGTGCTTTCAAATAATAAACTCTTATACCTTGTGTCACCATATAACTTTTAATCTTGTGAATATCTACACTCCACATTGGATCAGTTGCTCTGCGTCTTCCACCTTCTTGTTCCCCGGGTTGATATAAATATCTTACACTTGCATTCATACAGATAGGATCACCTTTTAATATTTTTGTTTCAACAGGAGAGGGCTTTTTTGTCTCCGAATTTATGGCTTTAACAACTTCCGGTAATCTCTTTACCCATTCTCTATTACGTTTTTGAGAATCTATTTCCTTAGCATACTGATAACCAAACAATCTCTCAGCTAATGTTCTGTTAAATCTTTCCACTAAAGCTTGGTCTCTGTGTATTTCTGTTCTGCCTCGTCTGATATTTACTTTGTGTTTTGCCATCAATACTGATACTGCACCCATAAATTCTCTGCCTGGATCCACTTGTAATAATTTTGGATATTTTAGATGCCGACTATATATATTTTCAAATGCTTTGGCAACTTCTTTACTATCCTTGGAAGTCAGCGGCTCTGCTTCTTTGTATCTACTTGCAATATCAACCACAGTCAACGCATATTTATATGTCTTGCGTCCACGACCAATCCCAAAAGTATCATGCGGTAAAAATAACAAATCAGCTTGATGCACTCCATTCTTAGCAGAAACATCAAACCTAGGTCTAACTATTTTCTTCGGTGCAGGTAAATAAATCTGCCACACAGCTTGTTTCTTTAAAAATTCTAATGCCTTTTTTTCACTGACACCAGCCTCTTTTGCTAATTTTTTAACTGCTGTGTAACCTCTCCAAAATCCTTTTGGGCTGTAATAAATATTTTCCATTTTTTTCTACTAAAGAATAAACTTTATATAACTATAAAGAAAAAAATGGAAATCACAACTGCACAATTTGATGAACTGCTTGAAGAGCAAAATCAAAATAGCACAAAGAAATGGACAGATTTGGAATTAAATAAAATATATACTATTACAGATACGAAAATAATAGAAACTGAATATGGTCCATCCATGGTATTAACATTATTAGACAATGGTGAAGTATGGGCACCTGGTCATCTCAAAGATAAAATAGAGAAGAGTGCTAAACCACCATATTATATGCGACCACTTGGATTGAAACCATGTAAAAACAACAAATAGGTATCATGCATATGACTTAGTCTTTCCAAAGGTTATTTCAAAGTAAACATATTTAGTTATTCCAAAGAAATCCAAAGTAATTATAGTTTTAAACTTTTTTTTTATGAAATCAATTTATACGCCACAAGTCCAGTTGCAGCCATGCCCACCACAATAAACGTAATTTCTCTATTCTGTTGATCCGGAGATGGTGTATAAAAATCACTCAACTTGGGCTCCGGTTCCAAAAGCAAATGTTTGCCAGTTGTATAATAATACTGTTTCATAGCCTGATCCACATTATCAAAAGTTTGCTCTGCATGATGCTCTTTTTGCAGTTGCTTATTAATAAAATCTAATCTCTCTGTTCTTTTTTTATTCCACTCTACTTGTGCTGCGTTTAATTGTTCCACTGCTTTGTCATGTCTTTGTCTTTCCTCATCTGAATGACTTCCCATTTTTGAAAAGAAATAATTTGAACCGCTAAACGCTAATGCATTTGTTAATGCGCCACCGATCATCATTGCTACTGCACTTGCCATTTTTTATATATATATTTTTTAAAATTATTTCATAATATCTGCAGGAATAATACCTTGCTTAATCAACATATCCTTTGTAGACATTGCTAACATTATATCCACAGACAGCGTCACAACATCTGTCATATTAAAATCTACTTTAGTGACTGGTTTTTTTAGTATTTTTCTGTTAATCTCAGAAAATCCAACAGTTAGAAGTGTTTCCACTCCAGCATGATACATCATATTTACAATTTGTTTTCCGTCAATACTTGCTGCCATTTTTTTTATATGATTATTTTTTTAAAATAAATTATTAAAAATCAAACGGGTCTTTTGGTGCAACATGAACAGGTTGCACAGCTACAGTTTGCGTAGCAGATTTTTTGTTATAAATATACAAACCCAACCCAGCAACGCCTAATAAAACCAGACACGGTGGAATATAATTTTTGTATACGTTTATTTTGATTTTTTCTGGTTTTTCTTCATCTGTTGTTATTTTTGTTATTTCATTTGCAGCATTTTGATTTGTAACATCTTGATTTGCATCCTGAAGCAAACGCTTTGCCTTTTTTGCCGCTGCTCCTTTTTTTCCAGCTTCTACTCGTTTTGGATTTTTTACTTTTTGTTGTTTAACAGATTGTGTATCAACTTCACTCTCTTGGTTCTCCACTTGGTTCTCCATTTATATTATCTATAATTTTATTTTTATTAAAATCAATATGTCTAACAGTTGTCAGTATTGCTGTAAATGGTGCTAAGCACATTCCATACCTGTAATACAACTCACAACAAGCGCTTGTCAAAGCATGATTAATAAATGGGTCTTCTTCCAAATCTTCTATCAGCTTTGGTGGATCGGTTACATTAAAATATTTTGATACTCCCATCACATACAAGTTAATAAAAGAATTGCCTAAAGTTTTAGTCATGCTTGCCCCAAGCCGTGCTTCATATCTGCAGTAAAGTTTGTTAATTTCATCCGGTGGCATGCCATCTATGTTTGTGAGTTGTATGTCTTTACCCAAATATTGACGACTACCACCGCCAGCCACTATAGCTGATAATCTTTCTTTTTTTGTTTCTTGTTGCTTTGATTCATCTGGTTCCGTCTGTTCCGATATATTTTGTAATAGTTCTTCCGCATTCATTTTTATATTATTAATCTTATTTTTTATCTTGAAATAAATATAAAATACAAAACAACCAGCTGCGATATTCATGCAACTAGTAATTGTTAGTATTGTTAATAGCATTGTTATTAACATTGCTATTTTTTTTATTAGCATTGTTAATTTGCTGCAAGCATTGCTATTAACATTGCTACTTTGCTATGAGCAATGCTACTTTGCTATGAGCAATGCTATTAGCAATACTATATTTTCTGATATTTTCATTATATTTTCATGTCAGTATTGCTATTAACATTGCTACTTTTCTGTTAGTATTACTATTAGCAAAAAAGCAATGCTATTAGAAAAAAAAAGAATTGCTGGTAGAAATTATTCAACCCAATAACCAGTTGGTTGGTCAGTCCTCAATATCAACTTGGAATATTTAGTCTTAGCTAAAGTTTTTTTTATTCTGGTTCTCTCCTCCAACGTTGGAATAACATCATTTTCTCTCAAACAATTTTCATAACTATCTCTGTCCTTGGTGTAAAACATACACAACCATTTTACTTGATCCCTCAAATCTTTCAATACAGAATTATATCTCTGTGAAATGACCCACACTGATTGTTTAGCGTGGCGACCAGAGAATGCTAACTCTGATAACATATCTTTTTTCTTTGTTAATTCTTTTGTGGCTGAGCAATCGTCAATAATGTATAATGTGGGCTGGCCAGCATATTGTTTGAAAAAGAAACGCAACAGTTCTTGTAGCATTTCTTTACCATTGCTCACGGGATTGACAATTATTATTTTTTTATCTTTAGGGTTTTTTACATCTCCTATCCAGGATCTATTTTTATAAGCTTCGTTCCACTCTATGGTTGGACACAATATAATTATATGTTTAAAAATTCCAACATACTCTTGTTCAAGTATGTCAAGAACAAACTCTGTTTTGCCGCAGCCTGTCTGACCACAAATAATGGCACTGTGTGAATATTTAGGATATTTTTGTTGCAAACTAGTATCCTGCTTCTTTAAATCTTCCATCTTCGAAATTGATTTGCGCATCTTGTATTATATATATGTAAATATTTAAAGTTTGATCTGCATCTGCTTTTTTATTTATTAATATCGTTATGCCTTCACTGCCGTTTTCTATTCTTCTTCCACTGCCGTGTAATAAATTGTCATTACATGTTCTAAGGTCAAGCCACAAAGCATATGATTTTGTCAAATAAGTCTCAAGAGAAACATTGGTAAAGTTTAAGTCCCTCGCTACTATTTCTGTCTCTTTATTTCTTTTTGATGTTAAAGCAAAATATTTGTTGATTTCATCCCAATGATGATATGCCTTCATGCCCTGACTATACAACTGATTTGGTACTCCCTCTATTGTCATTTCGACCTTTTCAATCTTTGGGTTGTAATAGGTTTCTGTGTCTGTTCTTTCTGGGTCTTCAAACAGCATTAAAATACCTTTCATGCTTCGTGCTGGTACATTAATGTTGATGTTCCAAAGAGTATCAGATTTGTTTGCTATTATTTTTCTATGTCGCAAGATACGATCATACATAAATGACATCTTACCATTGATTTGCTGTCTTATTTGTCTGGCTAATTCAACATCACTAACCGTATCAAATTCCAAGCAGATATTTTTTATTACATAAGATGCATCAGCATCACTGCTTTTGATAACTTTGTTATAATCGTTAAACGTTAATTCATATTCTAACCTATCACCAAGCCCCGCTTGATAAAATGGCAAATGACTTTCTAACATTTCAAAGTCCAGTGGAATACAAAATCTATTTCCATAAGCTGCTGCTATAGCTTCATCTTTAGTGTCTGAGGAAGCATCTCCTGCGCTAACTCTATGTTTTAGCATGTTTGGTTTACCAATACCTTGGTAAGCTATGTTTTGTCGTTCGCTAGGGCTTTTCCATAAATCTACATAACAATGATATATATCACTGTCATCTATTGACATGACTTCATTGCCACTTATTCTTATTGTCATTTTTTTCACAATTGTTCTACCCAGATTTTGAAATAGAGTAGCGTTGGCGTCTGTTCTGCTTTTAAGTTCTATTTCAAAGGCAATACGAGCAGTACTTGGAACTATCACATCATTAGTACTTAGATTGGGAAATCTTACAAGCAGTTGCTGGTTTTGGTCTATTGTTGAGGGATTATTAGTTATTACTACACTTGTGCGGATGCCTTTGGCACCATGGGGTTCTCTTAGTTTTCTATGAGGGCTGAGTTTGTTTCCGTAAGCCGACATTGTTTTTATTTTTTAAATATATTTTTTTAAAATTAAATAAAATAAACAATGGCTGAAGGAGGATTTGAGTTTGACAATCCTACGTACGATCCAGATGATTATGATGAATTATTTGATGATGATTTACCAATGGTGCCTGATGAGCCGGTTCGAAGAAGTCTTCTTAATCAAAGCGACCATCTTGCTGACCTTCGAGGAGAGCTGTCAGAAATCACACTTGAAACATACAAGAAAAATCTTGTAAAATCCTTTTATAATGAAATAGGAAAACGATATAAGATGGCACCGGACAAAATGGATTATGACCAGTTTCAAGTATCAAAAGATGGTAAAACATTATACTGGATTGTTGGTGATAGAGGAATAAGAATAACTGCCAAGCAAGGCTCTTTTACATTTCTTGCTCTTGGTTCTTTGGCAGGCGAATATAACAGGATCATAGGCTCTGGGGGAACAAGGGCGATAAGACAGTCTTTAAATTTACCGGAGTATGACAGTAAAAAAAAATTACCACGGGAAGCTCGACAAGCGTTGCAAGAGTTGAATAGCACAATAAACGATTTACCAGATAATGTGGATGCTATCCCATTACAAGATATTTCAAATATTATGAATTATATAGAGACATCAATGGATAACATAGAGACATCATTGTATGACTGGGATGTGATAGAGCGTTCTGATGTTTCAACACAAACAAATATAGACAAGCGTGAAATGGATGGAATAGTAAAAGCAATGACAACTGTCAAGGAAGAACTTACTAATAACGTGGCAAAACTCACACAACTTGATAAAGACATAACAAGAGAAAAACAAAAGTTAGAACAAGCTAAGACTGATAATGATGAATTCCAGATAAAAAGAATTAGCGATCGCATCAAAGACCTTGAAAATGAAAGAGGTGCAAGAATGGATGTCATTAATGAAAACAGAGAAGCTTTTCGTAACCAAGTAAGCAGGATAAAAGAGACAATAAACAAAATGTTAAACGAGGATACAACACTTGGTGAGAGGATCAAAACCTTGTTTAGGGAGCAAGGTATTACTATTGTTAGTATTTTAACTGCATTTGGTATGATTCTTGGGGTGATAATTAATTCTATTATTCCCACATCAAGTGCTGCTCCAACTCCAACTCCAACTCCAACTCCAAAGCCTGATCCATCAAGTGTAAAAGACTGGATAAAAAAACAACTATTTAATCTTGGTAAACTTCTTGCCAACCTAGCTGGTAAAGCTGCTGCAGCACTTCCAGGAGTTATTGGTGCAATAGTATCATGGCTTTTATCTGCAACAGGTAATGTTATTAATTGGCTTGGTAACAATCTATGGGCTCTGCTTGTGTTTGTTTACGGGTTGTTATATGTGGCAGCCAAAGAGTGGTTTAGTAAATCTCGTAAATAAGTAATGCAGCAAGACCTGTTACTATGGTACCAACAATTATAGTTGTTTTGTTATCTTCATGTTCAATCGCTATTTTTTGTATTTCTGGTGGGTTATGCTCCACAGTTTTATGTATTGTTGATTTATCAAAGTGTTCCGGTAAAAATTTCTTTGTCGTGGTGCCTTGAAAAGGTTGAATATTTTTTGTTGGCACTGGTTTTATATTTACATCATTATTTAATCCTAATGCTTGTGCATCGGTTGCTATTACAATTTCATTATTGAAGTCTTGTATTATTCCAATTTTTAATTCCATGTCGCTTGGAGACATGTACAATCCACTTCCATATACAAAATTTACTTTACTTCTTGCATATTTTAAGGTGTTTTCATATCTTGAAATTTGACTGGGCAAGTCGATGGGGCTATTTATTGCGTCCTCTACATTTGCTAAAAATTGTTTCTGTGCATCAAATGCTGTTCCAGTTCCAAGTATATCAGTTCTTGTTTGTGATTGTGAACCAAGAATTGCCCAGCAGTATGTTCTTATGCTGTCATTGATTCTTTCTACTCCAGCTCTTGTGAATCCAGATGAATCATCTAGTATAAAAGTAGACCAACTATTGTCAGCCTCAGATCCTTGTGCAATGTAATCAATGTGATATGTTTTATCACTCTCATAGACTGTAAAACTCATCGTTTTGTTGTTGTATACAGTATTTACCAAAGGATGATAACCAATATGTGTCCAGTAATTGTAAATTGTTCCTAAACCATTATTATAGCTTTGTTTCTGTCTCCAGTCTGAATTTAAGTCAACGTTAAACTCCTTGCATATTCTCTCGTATGCGTTTCGGTTATATGTGTTACTAAATGCATTCCAATTTGAGTCTTGCGGCATTGCTACACTCATTTCAAATAGTATTCTTCTGACTTGGTAATAGACATGAAATCGAAATAACGAACCAACCAGAGTATCAGCTTTTAGATGATTGTTGAAATCAATACCACATCCACTGGTTGCACACCAAATAGCAAAGTTTAACTGATTCTGCCAAAATAACATCCAATCTGTTCCCCAACGTTGGACTATAGCATCTGATTTGACGTATGGGAGTTTGTATTTTTCAAAGACATTGGGAAATGATGCTTTAAAGCCTTTACCGTCTGATGTAATGACTATGTTTTGATTTATTATATCTATCACTTTCTTGCTAAAAGTATTTAAATAGTGAGCATCTGGGTTATATTTGAATTCTTCAGAAATCATTTTTATTTGTGTTTTTATATATATATATTAAAAAAATAATGTTTCATACAATTTCAAACATAGACAACTCTATTAATTTACAACAGTATATCGATAATAGAGATGGAACCAAGCGCGTCGGATTAAAAAGTTTTACATACACTATTGGCTGGTTTAATATTTATAGTGAAATCATAAAGACAAGAAACCCAGCTAAAATAGAACATTTACCAGGTGGACTCTATAACTTTGAAGAGTTGGCAAAACATTTTAAATTTCTAAATAAAGATATTACCCTGGGCATTATTGTCCAAAGTGCTATAGCCATTTTAGATACACCAATAGAGACACGATTATCAAGCGGTCTTTCAAAAATGCTGGGATTCGAGGACAGAAAATGGTTAAAAGGTATTCGTGTCGGAGATCACTCAATTGATTTAGCTCCTTATAAACAGCTATATGTTCATCTGGAACAAGTTAATACGAGTAGTAATTATTTCAATGGTAAGCCAAGCACTTTTATAGGTGTTGTACCTGTAGTAAATAAGCAGTTTGGAGATATAGTATATACAAGTTTTTATCCTGAATATCACTGTCTTATGAATGGTGCAATTACTGAATTGAAAATAGAAGTTAGAGATGAGTATGGTAACAAAATAGATAATCACGGTTTTCCTATGAGTTGTGTTTTAGCAATTATTTAAAAAATATATTTTTATAAAAAAAACAATGAGTATATTTGGACCACCAACAAGCCCTAAAAAAACAGAAGAATTAAAGGCTTTGATAGATATTGTTTCAGATTTACATAGACGAATTGCGCCTTTTGTTAGCCAGTTTAATCATTTGAGAGATAGAGTTGATAATCTTAAATATGGAATTATAACAATATTTGCGGAGGCTAAGGGTCCACTTGTGTTAAATAGAATACTCTCATTTGGTAATGGTGGAGCAGAAACAAATGTGGGGCATGTAATGACACGCCGTGGACGGATTATGGGAATAGGTTTAGCATGTGACCGATTAATTGGTGACGTAACTGTAATAGTTTCTGTCAATGGTGTTGAACAACCAAATTATGGCATAACACTTAACATCATCCCACGCAATCATGATAACTTTGATAAACCTTTAGAGATTGGTGCTGGTTCTGTTGTTAACTTTGTATGCAAGGTTGCTAACGCTACCGCTGTAAATACGGTGGCATCATTATTAATTGAATTAATTTAATTTTTTATTTATTAATAAAAAAAATGCCAAAGCAACCAACAGCACCAAGTTTATATCCTGATTTGCCAGTGGAAAATTCAGTGGAAAAAGGACAAAATTATAGATTACAAAAGATTTCAGAAATTGAAAAAAAGTTAATTACAGAACGAGATATACGTCAGTCACTTTATAAAAAATATAAACGTGGTATTAATATTACAGATGGAATTGACACTACCTTAATATCTGCAAGTGTTATTATGGCTGGGATTGGATTTGCTATTCCAGTTTTATTACCTTTAGAAATAGCAGCAATAGTATGTGGAGCTACAGGTGTTTGTGTTAATTTTATCAGACGAAAGCTTAATGCAAAAGCTCAAAAACATCATGAAATAAAAACTTTGGCAGAGGCAAAGTTAAATAGTATAAAGCAGTTAATATCAAAAGCGTTGAGTGATGCACAAATATCTGATCAAGAGTTTAAAATGATTTTAGATGAGTTAGATAAATATTATAGTTTAAAAGAAGACACCAAACAAAAAAAGGCTGAAATAAGTGAAGTTCAAAAAAAAGAACTAGTAGAGCAGGGAAGAAAAGAAGCAATGGCAACCTTACAAAAAAGTCTAAAAAGTGTGTAATAAATTGTTTTAGTAATGTGTACGAGTACGATCCACCACCTTTGTATTCAACCTAGAACCTTCCAAAAATATAAAAATAAATACAAATTTAAAATGGACTTACCTTTCATGAAAAATAATCCTAATTTTATCCTTACTCTTTCAGGTCTCTATTCCCATAGGGTATGTCACCTTGTGATACTAATCCGTAGTTCACAGCCTTTTATACCCGTCAGAAAGACCAAAAACTTCACCGATTGGTTGATATAAATAACGCTTATCACATAATCTTCACCGATTGGTTGATATAAATAGACACTTACCACATGATCTTCACCGATTGGTTGATATAAATAGATGCTTATCACATGAGCTAATACATGTGACAATAATCACGTAACCTTACTAACATGACAATAATCACGTAACCTTACCAATACGCCCACACTGATATATGCACATTTGACATGATAATAATCACGTAACCTTACCTACTACACAAAGCTCAAAACCTAAAAAATTTAAACTTGTGTTCTTCACTACCCCTATTTTAAAAAAGTTTTATAAATCAAGTAAAATCACCATTTCATGGTGATTGTGAATTAATACATATATATGTAAATTGGGTGTTACCGGATCAGGATCGAGCGAAGCGAGATCTCTGAGCCGGGACACCCAATTTACATATATATCATGTTGATAACTACATGACAGCGATATGTTCCAATGAAAAGTGGGTCAATATGAATTACCTTGACCTACCCTTTGCACTTTGTTTATTTACATTGAAGTTTTACATTCAAGTTTTTTATTAACTCAGTTTCTCAGATACCAAAAGCCATACAGTTTCACATAGGTCAAAATAAATATCAGACAATTACTAGCCTTTCATAACATACTCTTCTTGTAAGAGAAGACATGTGGCATACCGGCTCAGTAATGATTGTATTTATTTATATGGGTATTTTTAGTGTGCATATTTTAATACACGCAGAACACACGAACATGTGTCAGTTTCTCAGTCTATAATCATGATTACATACTTTTTAGTTTGTTACTACATATATATAAATATTCAATTATAGGACCAATGAGTTTGAATGAATGAATGAATGAATGAATGTGTTTTCTAAAAAATCCAATGTATGTGTCCGTATGTACGTAACCATTTGTAGGTAGGACAGTCCCGGTCGGGTTGTCTGCTTGCAGGCATATGAGTAAAACGAAAGCCAGTATAAAATTTATTTAAAATGTAATTAAATCTTAAGTTCGAAGGCATATTATACTCTAAAGAAACCAAACCTGATTGTGTAATCCTTATTGTTATTTGATGTTGATATGTTATTATTTATTGTACGGTGTGAAGTGGGGTGATTCCCCGACCCTCACACACTTGACGGGGAAATAAACGGGTTTCCTCACAGAAACTCAAAAAGAAAAAAAAAAGAAAATGCTAGATTCCATTCTTATGACAAGCCATGAAAAACGCTTGATTCCAGTTTCGTTGCACATGATGAGAAAAAACTTAACAATGAGAAAACACATGATTCTAGTTATATGACAGTGAAGGAACGTTGGATACCCGTTACATTGTACACAGTGAAAAACATTTACAGTAACTAAGCTTTTTAAAGCACATTTAAAAACAGGCACATGCATTTACATGTACATAAGCAAAATATAACTTGCCTTTTAATATTACACTTAACATTTTGTTACTCCATTTTATGACTCTTTAGCGAGGCATTCGTGTCCCATGGACACATTTTCCAGTTTTATTTATTTTTAACGCTAGCGCAAACGACTAGATCATCAATCTCCAAACAGCAAACCATTTGTTTCAAAATAATACAGTCGTTAAAGGGTATGTAGCGACACAGTCAAACAAGCTCTTTTCTTGAGAGTTCTGAAAAGCGTTGAAAAAGGTGAAAGAATTATCAAAATCGGATGATAAACAAAAGAAATATGACCATTTGAAGGTTGTTCTAAAACGGATATGGGAGCCGCCATTTCGAGAACCATGACGTCATAGTTCCAAATTACCCTATATGGAATATTGATAAATATCATTCAAAGCAACGAAAATCACTGCAAATTAATGCAAAATCATTTACTGGTCATATAAAGCATTATTGCTATTAAGTATACATATTTTTCATACAGTTGCTGTCATTTTTTCCTATCAATCGATAAGTATTCATATTTAAAAAATATTCCATATATGGTCATTTGGAACTATGATGTCATAGGTCTCAAAATGGCGGCTTCATATCAGTTTTAACAGAATCCTCAAATCATCATGTCATCGATTTTGATAATTCGTTCACCCTTGTCTAAGTTTTTCAGAACTCTCAATAGTAACTATCGTTTGGCTATGTCGCTAAATTCCCTTTAAGATTGAACTTTTTTCATAGAGCGTTATTATTCATGAATATAGAAATTCAGATAACTATTATTGTGTATGGGAATCATTAGAACGCTCTAATACTGTTTTGATGTTTGACCTAATTCGAGATTCCATATACTGCATATAGTGCACAGTGAAGCGTGAATTTGCTGTACCCCTCGTGTATGGAGACAGTAAATTGCGAATTCCAATTTCTGTATATTTTCTTGAGTCGATGTGAAATACATTTTGTTCTAATAAAATTCCAGGGAAGTGTTGTATATATGTTGTTGTTTTTTATAGGGAGCATATAGCTGATTAAGACCTCACTGCTCAAATTTGCAATATTCGGGAGGCGTTTCATGAAAGTAATGTATTGCTGGAAGAGCCTGACGTCATAGCCTCTCTCTCATATTCATTTTGAGGCTGATGCGGCCATTTTTTCACACACATTGAAATCAAAGAGAGCTTTTGACGTTGTGCAATTAGGCGTATACAATTTATCGTAAGTAGAATATGTGTTGTATTGTGCAGAAAGTGTACACGGTCGACTGTTGTACGTGTCAATAAAGTTTGCAGACGCAGTTGATGAGTGCCAGAGCGGTTTGTTATTGTTTGTCTACTTTGTGTTTGCATAGCGTAACGTGGATCTAGTTTTCTGCGCTTGATGACATAACTTGTTTGTCATTCAATTTCCATGATTAAATAATCGGGTGAAAAGTCGGAAGGTAGTGTGTGCACAAACATGCCCCTTACATTTCTAGTTGTTGATTGCGCATTTGGAAAGCGTTAGTAGCTATACTAAAATAACAAAAAAAACTCGGAAGATTTCATTTACCGCCATTTTTTTACTGTTTGGCGCGTTATTTTGTTTCAGCGATTCAGCGAAGTGAATCGTCGTATTAAACGCATGTATTGGAAGTTATATGCAAAACTGTAACAGTATAATGTGTTTCAATTGGAGTTTGTGTGCATATGCGTTGAAGTGAGATATAAAATTGTCGCATTTTTCGTGTCTTCTTAGCGAGAGTACAGTTATCAGAATAGAATAGAATATCTCCATTGAGAAACTTCAGTGACTTCCATTTAGTGCAAAGTGAGCACGAGTTGGACACCTTTTACAAAGAATGACCCGGATCCTACATGTAAAAAGATAATTTGATCTCTAATTTCTTGTACTGGTTCAGTGGTTATACCAAGAGAAAATGCGTGGTCTGCCTCCACCACAGAAAAATCATATATAACACTACATGTGTTGAAAATGACGAGCTAGACATGTTTGATTGTGTCCGACAGGTGTTGCTGAAGATTGACCTGAGTGATTCTTGCGCATGGCATGCCGGTAATCAATGGCGGTGTAAACAATAATAACGTCTGCTGCATGTTATATTTTCGGGACGACTGGCCACTATTTTGTAATGTTGACAAGTTTCTATATACGTACCCATGTCACATCCATAATTAGACAAATATCTGTCTCAAGTTGACCGATAAAATTTATTAAATAGTTTGTCGCCACCTTGTGATTAGCTTGTGGCAAATTAGCGTAATTCCTACTTAAAAATCGGAAATGAAAGTACTTCAAAAGTCATGAAAGAGAAAGTGTTATGTTTAGACGGTAAAATGATGGTAAATAAAAGCATTAGGTTTCACTTATTAAACTACGATCTTTTGTGTTTGTACAAACAAATAACTTGTTACAAAATGTTTTATAAACAATTGATTGAAGTATAAAGTAATCCAGTGGCCGTTATGCGTATGTAGACAAAAGCCATATTTTGCTCGGTAATGCAGAGGCCTATCGTCAGTTGTGACGTAGCCGGTGTATGTATAGAATGAGACGTGTTCCTGTTGGTATATGCTGCAATGAATATCGCGCTGTGAGGGTTCGCCTTTGTAGTTTGTCATGATTGATAAAATGACCAACTTCATGTATAACATGTATATTGGATGCTAATTGCTTATAATATATTGACACAGTTTGAATGATTTTCTTTTCAGTGTTGTGATACCTCGCTTTGCTGCGTGTTGCAGGTTGTTTGCTTTTCCGCAAGTTTTGCAGAGATGGTGTAGCGGTAAACGAAGGTCTTTGTCAGGTTAGTATTACGTATGTAGTTTGCTGGGTGGCAGATGTGTGTTGCACTTGTGTGTTTAGATAAAGGTCTGTATGGCTAATATGGCATACAAATATTTACACCTACATTTGTCATCATAGGGTCCACAATCTGTCCGGTCAGCGAAAAATCATAGTGGCGACCTTTGAATGGATCAACCACTAAATCTGCAGTGCGTTGCAAAATGATAGGGTCATAACCTTTTTTGATGAACCATTTAACACGTTTAATAAACTTTAACATGTAACGAAAGTGATTCTGACCAAGGATCTTACGAAGTTTTCAATCAAATCACCATAGAAGTCAAGTTGTGATAGTCCTCGTCGCATAAGAGTTCTTAAATTACTTTTCCTTTTCAAAAATAGATCAAGGCTACGATAATAACATTTTGTAAAGGTTTTTCGAAGTTTTGTTAAGACAGATTAAGGTTTAATCAACTGCAATACGGTGGTTGTTATGCAGGCATTGTGCGTGATGTCATTAGAAACTTCGTCAGAAAGTGTGCATAGAGTAATGCCGCATACTCTATCTATATTCCCAACTGGCCGTGTCATAACCCTATGGTAGGTACATAATATAAAAACATAAGATATATAATGTTGACATCCAGCTGTGCTTCAACTTTTAGAAAAGTACAATTCTCTTATTGTTAATAATGTTATTATTTTCTGCTGGCTTCCAAGCCATGTAGAAATACGTGGTAGATAGAGCTAATAGTACTGTTAAAGCAGCATTAGGTTTACATAATGATATATCTAATGCCAAATTACCTTTTACTGATTTTAAAAGTTGTATTAACACATATATTCTTAACTCTTGGCAAGCCGCTTGGGATTTGTCAGTTAAAAATAAACTCCGTTCAATTAAACCGTTACTCGGGGAATGACGTTCTTCTAGTAGACCCATTCGTCGAGAAGACGTTGTTCTAGCCCGGTGCAGGATAGGGCATACACGTTATACGCATTCATATTTGTTACAAGGTGAGCAATTACCAGAATGTATACCCTGCTTTGCACCGTTAACGGTCAAACACATCTTTTTGGAATGTGTAGACTTTGATCCTATGCGTCATAAGGTATTTGATACTATAGATTTTAGTCTTGTTTTAGATTTCCTGAAAGAAATCAGACTATATAAATCAGTATAATGAATTCTTATATATAATTACTTTTCTATATACCCGTTGTGTGTCGACGTGCCGTAAACCACCATTCATTCATTCTATGATTTTTACAGGAAATTTGAAAGTTGCCATTTGTGTTTTTTGACGATTAACAGACGGCAAAACCTGGGCAAGTACACAATGCATTATCAGCGTCAGAAAGTGCTCCTGTATGTGGGATATTTTCTAGTTAAATATTAACAATTATCTGGCATGTGAGATAGATGCCGACTATCCTATATAAAGAACGCATACTGACCAATGACATAGTATGTGGTTACCAGGCTAGGTCAATGTTTTTGCAGGCAAGTGAAGTTTATATTTAGAAGACATATGTGGCGATATTTAAAGTTAAGTAATATCAGTGTCTCAATCAAACCGAGACTGCAATATTCCGTATGTGTCGTGCTCGGCCGTTTCCAAAGGTCCATTATCATACTCTTTTTAATGATTTTAATATAAAATAGTTGTGTATAAACAATATGAATATGCATTTTAATTCCATTATATTAAATGATATACGTATGATTGTTTTGAGTAAGTCACATGATATAGTGAACGTATTGAATATATGATACTTAATAAAGAGTGTATGTGGTTACCAGGCTAAGTCAGTGTGTCTGTATTATTTTGCAGTCATGATTCAATAACAACATCTCACAAATACATCGTGAAATGAAGAAGAAAAAACAACATCTAAAACCTTTTGTTATATTCGAGAAGAAGCAACGACGTCCAAATCTTCTTGTGACATTGGCGTGGAAGAAGCACGACCATCCAAATGTTTTGTTACAGATGCTATAATTCCTTTGTAAATCATAATATGTGTTTGAAGATTATACGTGGTACCAAATTCGCCCAAGGAATACACCTGCCTATTAGTGTTAAATAGGTAATTTATACGATAATTGTCTTTGTCATAACATTCTTTCATAACACAGGTTTTACCTCCTATACCCACGTTTGTATTACATGATAGTGGACTTGACAAAAAAAAATGATTTGATGATACAACATTATTTTCCGTGATATTGGATAAAGCCTCGAATACATCCCTCCAAAACATGCTTTTCTTTGTAACTAATCTCTGGTCAAAATACATTCTAATAATAATAGTTTTAGTGATTTATTGGTGCCATCCACTATTAGATTATTATAAATTAGTCGTTGTATCCATGATACATTTAACCCAAAGATAAACGTCATTGGCGTAGCTACTATTAGGCCATATAGGCCCGGGCTTATTCATCAATTTGAAAAAATGTAAAGAGCAAAAATGCAATAAAAGCTGAAGCCGGAGGGGGAAGGATGGAGGTTGGGTTTTGTTAACATTTGTTTCTTATTTTATTTTAAAGTGTAGGTAATTCAACTTTGTCAAATATTTCTTCAAATACGACACAAGTATTCTGTCAGATATACACCAAAACGAACCATAATATAGAATAATGATAATGTTTTCCAAAAAAACAAAATCACGAGGGAACCTGCCCCAGGACGCACTCCCCCACCCCCCACCCCCACCCGCCTACTTTGTCCATGAACGTTTTCAGGTTCATCATATTTAAGCCACGTTCAGAATATTGTATAATAAGAGAATGCATAAGTGATTAAGTGTTGGTATTAGTAAAGTTTTAGTGACAGTGTTATATTTTCATGATGAGTTAGATACCTACGTTTCCGGGGTGGTTGAGGGAGGGGGAGGTTGAGGGGCGTTGTATGTGTGTGTGTGGGGGGGGGGGGGGAGGACGGGGCGCAACGCTTAATGTGATATATTATTGTTAGTATTTAAGATTATAATTTATATCGATCATTTTGTTTTTATTATAACTTTTCATTGACATTAATGTTAACGTTCCAACAGAGAAAAATAGAAATAGATGGCCTCGAAAATTCACAGCTAGTTTTGTTCTGTGGTAAAACAATCCAATCCATGACATTAAAAAGTTTTCAAAATCCAAAAAAACTCAAAACAAAGTGGATATAAAAGTCGAACAGGAAATGCAGCATTCAAGCACCACACTCAATCACAAACACGCACACAAACACGCACACAAACAAATAGGACAACAAAGATGAATAAAAGACAGGATATAACATCACAAGCATATACGGGTTGACAATAGGGCTACCACCTTCGAACGGTCAGTGGCAAAAAGGCCGCTGAAGGTTTAAAACAGGTTCTAGGGTGCACCAAACATCCCAATAAAACGGGACAGTGTAAATAATGAAATCCCGCCAGGCTATCACCTCTAACAAACTAGAAATCATTAACAGGCGATATAAGTATAACACAAGGATGATCATGCATATATGAATATAAATAAAGCCACAAAGCAAGCACTTGACTTGGCAGAAACGATTTTATTTCTTATTACCTCCAATATGGAGAGCATATGAACATGATATATACAAGAAAATAACAAACAACACATGATTATGATTAGAGACATATATACATGTATGATACAAGAACGTTCTTATTTACGGGGTTGGTAATTATAAGGTAATAGTAATGATTAGGTACTTAATATTCTAAAATACGCCAGTAACTTGAAAAATAAATCCTAAAAAGTTTAAAAATGTAAACAAGTCAGAGTGGGTGGGCATCATGGGTCGGGGGCGGGGAGAAGTGTAAAAGTGGAAAGTTACCACTTTCTGCCAGCAAAAATTGTTTCTGACAAATATCGCTTGTAAGAGCACCATTTTGGTGCAACAATGAAAAAAATATATCGGGAGAGGACCCCCGAATCCGCATGTGGAAGAGGTGCACCTACTCACAAACTTTCACACACTCTGTGCTTCGCACGTCGTATTACGAGTATGTTGAAAACAGACCATGCTAAGCCCATGTCTGGGACCATCCCCGTCAAAGTAGAGATAATAAACGATATCGAAATTAAAATCATCTATCTTGTCATAAACGACATTATCAAAAATATTTGATAAGTAGAAATTCGTAATAGTTATTATTATTGACCCTAGTAGAAAACAAAGTGTTGTAAATGTTTAACATATTATTGAGATAATATGAGGTTCGATTAAAGACTTCGATGACATCTGCCTGAGTATCTGGGGAAAGAAAACTCTCAGCGGCTTTCGGTTGCTGACCGTTTCAAGATGGTAGCTCTATCTATTGTACAAACGTTACTAATATTAAAGTCCTCATCTACACTACAAAGACTCGACATGAAATTTCTTTCATAGCAATATAAAAACAAATCTGACACAAGAGGTGCACAGTTAATACTCATAGGGATACCAAAAAAGTGTGTATATACAGTAGTTCCGTACGTTTCGAAAGTATTATCTCATACGCACATACCTCTACACAATTCCACATAGTGTACTTTTCTGAACTGCCGTTAGTAAAATAACGCGTTCTTGGTGTTACAGGCCAACAATACGGTTGTTTCTCTAGCAAAAGTCCCTTGAATAAGAACAATTAATAACGTTTTACTGTCAAATTTATAATTGTCTCGGTCTCGGAGAAAGTAAATATGGGTTAGCCGTATAAAAGTAAAAACAGATATCTATGATTTTAAAAATGGATTTTTCCCATTCGGGTCCACATGTTCTCTACGACACAATTTTATACTAAAATCCTTAATGGATTGAGCGAACTGAGCATGACACGCATCACAATCAATCAATGAACGCAATTTCGGACCCTTAGAAAACAAATGACGAATACGTGTATCTATAATATTAAAATTACCAGTAATGATATGGTTGTCTGTTGTCATGCATTATGTCTAATATTCATGCATTCTTGTTGTTAATGTGTTTATAATTATAACAGTCAAGATTGGTGTCTTGGACACAATTAAAGTCACCAAAAATGTGATCAATATTTGTATAATATTTCGAACGATATTTCTAAACAACAAAGGACGAGTCTTGATTTGGGCCATATAAACCGTTTGGTATCCATAGATAGATCTACAATAAGAACAGTTATATGAAAAAAAGAACAGGAAACAGCTTTCACAGAACACAGTAAACCCCAAAACACGCAAAAAGACGAACAAGACGAACAAGAAGGCAATAGTAATAATAAAAGCATATGACGTCACAAACACAAAAAGGGTTGACAGTAAGGCTACCGCCTTGGAACGGTCAGTGGTTCTAGGGTGCGCCAAACCTCACACTTACCCTACTGTCATCCCAATTAAACTGGGCAGTGAAAATAAAAAAATTCCCGCCATGAACTATTCTCTAACCAACAAGGCAGCATTAATAGGCAATATAATAAATAATATAAAGGTAAAATGTTCAAAGTGTCCAGTTTCTTTTGCAACTGGGTATATATAAATACAATGTGTGTCGATGTGGAGGTGACACCACAGTACGAGAAGAAAACTAGGAAAATACAGAATCCAAATATTTCTTCTTCATATTACTTATTTCAGTGAAGTGCATGTACTGACGATTCAGCCCATATAAAGTAGTATTTTTATATTAGATGTGGTATATACTGCATGAAGACATAACGAAAACTGGTAAGAGGGTAAGAGGTAGTTATGTATTATTTGTATAAGTGTTTTAAAATACTGCTTTACAGTTATAGTTGTCTGTATGCATATGTAGTGATTAGTTAATCAAACAGGTCTAACCTCAAGCTCGTGTGTCGTGATAGTTACACTAAGTGTTGATCTGTCGCCACAGAATATGCGTATCATTTTTATTTTTATCTCATTTATCATTTTTTTCCATTCGTTCTTAAACAGGGACCCACTAAGAATGTACAAGATAAAATTACAGGAAGAATTGCTATGACGGAGGCCAGTTTCAGTGCTACAAATAGCTAATCTGACGCGATTTCTGTAGTTTATTTCTAAAAAGTATAAAAATACCAAACGGGGTCGTAGTTAGCAGAAAAAACGAGCTCAATACAAACAACACTTTCGTCGTGGAGAAAATTTGTTGTACGTTCGTTCAAAACTGGACGTACCTTTCGACACTGCACGAATAGTTTTACAGCGATCATTATGTTTCCAACTACTATCAATACCACTGGTATTGCGTTAAATAAGACGAACACGATCGCGTTCCAAGGCCCATTATATAATCGTTCATAGTCGCCGGAAACAAGAGAACAGTGTGGTGCTGGTGAGATATATGTACTGTTTATGTTCAAGGAGCGGATGTTTATCTTTCTGAAGTCCGAACAGACTATCAAATGACTGTTTAATGAGGACACAGCTATACGAGTCACACTAACCATAATCAGTGCACTTTTCTGTCCCATTCTAACTCGTGAGCAATGAGGAAAATATACAAACAATAGCCTTTCAATGGTCAAATTAACGAGAAGCCATATGGAAAATCCCGCTGCCGTAAAAGTCAACCATTCTTGCATTCTGCAGTGGAGCACTGACCAGTTCTTGACATCTGTGCTGGTAATTCGTACTAATGTCTGTCGAAATAATCCGGTCCATAGCGCTGTTGTATCCGACACTGCTAGAAACATAAGGTATATCACAGTTGAATTTTTCCTGATGTCGTGTCTTGACAACACCGCGAAACTCAGAACATTTCCACGCGTCCCAAGTATTAACAGCATGAATGGAATGGTGTTCCATATCCAAGATGCAGCATGACATTCGATGTATCCCGGATTTCCACATGGCGATATCAATGAATTTACATTTGGTTTGTAATACATATCTATCTGAACAGGTCAGCTATAAAACAAACGGATAATCTCTCATTTCAAAATAATCATAATAGAAGGAGATACACATGGAAAGTTTTCTAAAACATGTCGACAAACTACTCTTATTTGCAATAAATAATTTCGCAAAATAAGTTAATGCCAACTTTAATAAGTGAGACTCAACGCCCCACGTCGTCGACGACGACGACAATCATTAATTGAACTCCATAACGTCAAAAGAACGATACGGACTATGAAACATAGTACCAATGGACTTCATATCGTCTCACTGATACGTCAACTGATCCATACATAAATACTATATTTAATAA